>JAVQJX010180320.1:0-20787 GCA_036025115.1 Ambassis agassizii
TAAATATATATTTTTGTGAGTCATTTTTGGATCCTCTGGCCTGAACTCAGAAATTTAACACATTGTTCAGTCATCTGTGAATCTGAATAATATTATAATAATAATAATATTGTGTAACATCAGTCTTTAAGTGAGTATGTTACCGCAGTAACTTCTACCGCAGTATGTGTATTGTAGTGTGAATGATGTGAAGTCCACTGGGGCGTCTGTCGTTCTTTGTTTCAGACACCCAATCAACAGGGACCTGTGTCTGATAAGCTGCACCTGGTGATAAGGCTTTCTCTCTCTCTCTCTCTCTCTCAGCCAGTGGGCTTTGCAGGAGCAGAGCCACACCACACCTCATTGTTGATTTTCTTTAGTTTTGTCTGTTAGTATAAGAACGTAACCTAAATGACCTAGTTAGAAATGGAGTCCCAGTGGGTTGAAGTATTTACCTAAAAATGTTTGGAGTCCACCATTTTTCTTCACGCCATCCTCAGCTCATCTTGTTTGTTCGAGGATGTAATAAAAACAAATTTTTGCAAGATTATTGATGTAATTCTGGTAAAATATACTGAAAACGGTATAAGGATAGCTCGTTAGATAGCTTGCAGTTGCTATTACTGTAAATAAAACATTCTTGCAAAGTTAGCATGCTGGTGGCAGTATCACCATTTTATTGTAACACTTCCAGCTAAATACTTTGGTCACTGTGGTTATACTATGGTGTTAATATTGTTAATTTTAAAAATATAGCAACCAGGGATGTAATTGTGCACTTTACCTGAACCAACTGGATCATTAATGTATTCTTTACCAAACAATTAATCGAGTTCCAAGTTTCTCTCACATCATTTTATAGCATGCTAGGCAAGTCAACTCACTGTCATCATGCTGAATTAAAAAAGACTCTTAGACCAAATAAATAACCAAATAAAAACAACAATTGGCAGTCCAATTCTGACCCTTCACTCAGTAACAAAAATAACCCAGATTTTTATATCAGCCATGCTCCATCACACTGATACACTGGGCAGATCTCTCTTTTTCTTATAGGGGTTTTCAGACACACAGCCCTTGTAGAAAATAATCATGTCACTGTTTATGTCTGTCTGCCTCCTCAGGAAAGTCTCCAGTGTCTTTAATGGCACTTCAACCACACTGTAGTCACTCTGTTCATTCAGTGCATAACCACCATAACTAGGAAACATGAACCTCACTTCATATGGTGAATTGCGGTCAAATCGTGGACAGCAGTATGCAAGCCATAAATATTTGGGGATTGAAAGGCGCTCTCTGTTATCTCTCTGGATGGTGGCCCCTGATAAAGTCACCCCCGTCACCATGAATGATCTTCCATGGCAGAAGTTGTTGAGACGTCGACGGATGATATCCAAGTATGGATTCCAAGAGGTGTCTAAGAAGTCTGTGATGAGTGGAACTACATTGGTCAGAGTGTAAGTGGAGGATTTGTCATCTGGTTCTGCTTGGTGCTGGTCAGGATTCAATGGACAGCGTTTATATTCCACAGCATCTGTGTAGTCCTCCAACACAGCCTGGCTGTCCTCAATTAAAGGGGGCCTGTCTTCAGTCAGGGGAAGCACTCTCATGTTACCAGCCTCGTCATCAGACATCAACTGTAAGAGAAGGAAAGGCTGAGTTCATATAAGCAAATACAGGAAAAGAAAAAAATGTAATAAAACAATTACGCCTGCATCTAGATAAAGCAGCTGCTGCGTCTACCTGAGGCTCATACATCCAAGGTGTATCCATCCTCCTCTTTCCATCAGATTTCTTAAAGGTGTAGGCCGAATAGAGGGGGAGATGTCGACTGCTGTCATACAGCGTGGCATAGCGTAGTTTGTCTGCATACTTCTGGCAGATCCTCTTCACGCCAGTCCCTTTTATCCCTGCAGGTGGTGTCTGCATGTAAAAAAAATGGCTGCAGTCTTTAAAGTTTTCTGACACAGTGGCCCTCACCATGTAGGACCCCATCAACAGAGAAACGGACAGGACGCAGAACAGATGCATCCTCCTGCAGCTGGATTTGCTGGAGGTATTTCCTTAGTTACTTCATTTAGTATCTCGTAATGACAGTTGAAGACAAACTGAGTATGCAAATGGTAGAGGGCATCTACTGGCTGTAAGGTTTACTTATCAGATCATGTAAGCCATCCTTTTCTGTGTGTTTATCTTATTTTTGCTTCTTTTCTGTAGTAAAATTCATTAATGAATTTTGAATACCTCTGATAAAAAAATGAGCACCAATATTATTTGCCTCATTTTTTATACGACACAGCCGTGTGGAGCTTCTTTTTTACGATCAACAGTGCCCTCTACTGACTGAACGCTATTGTTGCAACCCCAGAGACTGCACATGCGCAGTGCGGGTTTACCACCAAACATGCTCTGCTATTCATATAGTTCACTTTTACGTTTTGCCAATTACCTAAAAAAAATATCTCGGTGCGTATTATGAAATAACTTTGCTGAACACAGTGTTAATTATCGGCACGACTGCATTGAGCTGGCTGTGCGTGTCCTCTTAATACAATTTACTCGCAAAAAATTAGCGTCGTGCTTTAGCTTTAGCTTACTGGCTAATTAAACCCGTCCAGTTAATAAGGTGTGCAGTTGAAAAATGCCGTTGCGTTGCGGTGCACATCAGTGTCCAGGCTGGCAAATAGGGGTGTGTTTGTCCTGCTACAACATTGGTTAGCCGCTTGTCAATGTCCAGTCACGTGGTGTCACACGGACGGCCATGTTTCCGAAACACAAACAACAAGAAGAGCAGCGACTGGGAGCCAGCAGACACATACTGATACGCAGCAGCGACCGTTGGAGGAGAGGGAAAAAAATAATAAATAAAATACAGAACACGACTTTTTGAAAGTACTATTCTGTCGAATGACTAGGTTTACAGTGTTTAAAGAGACCAATGCATACGATGTTGTGGCTGTAGACACGGCGTGCAGACAACCAGTGTGGTAGCTATAAACAGTAAAGGTAAGCCATGGTTCCTCTTTGCAGCTAGTCGTTTTTGCTAGCTGGTTAACATAGGCTAACAAGCTAACGTCGGGTCTTGCAGCTCGGATGTGCCGAATGTGACTGTAAAAAAAACAAACAGGTTTTTTTTCACTGTGTTGTTTTATTGCTAAAACTACTTGGTTTCTGCTAATGTTTGTTTTGTTTACAACGCTTTAGCATTAGCTTCTAAACGACAACGAGTGGTGGTAGTCGTTCGCACATTGGCGGAGCAGGCCGGGAGTCTGATCCTAACACTCCGCCCCCTCCGCCATCATATTTGGTGTCATTTGAAGCTACAAGCCAAAGGCCTTTACGATCAACGCATACCTTGTGCTAGATAGCGAAGCTAACCGGCCAGTCATTCCTCTTATGCAACAGAAATGTGATATTTTACGTCAAATATTGCTGTGACTGTTGATTTATAGTACTTTTCTTCCACAAACCGACTTGCTATAATTAGCTTGGAAGACGAACAACGTTATCCGCTAATGTGGTTCGCAGCTACTAAGGGAAGCTAACCGTAGCTGTTTTCTCCAAACGTTAGCCGTCGTTTAGAGATAAACAGATGGGGGATTTTTCATTTAGTTGCACTTACTAACTAGTAAACCTCAATTTTGGTTGTAGGACAGATTTAATCGATGTTTTCTGTGAGATCGTTGACCCGCCACCTTTTGAAGCGATTTGGTAAATGCTGAAAAGCGCAAGAAATGCTAGATTCTGCAAATAGTTTGTTCCAACCGTCCTTTCTTTTAGTTTTCTTTGAGCAAAGTTATGACAAGGCACTAAATGTCCATTGTTTGTGGTGCCCTGCAGATAAGTAATGACATACTTTGAAACAAAAATAACCGAAGCAGGCTAAATATGTTTACACTGGAGTTTTATGTTTTTGTTTCTTGGTGGAATGATTTCATTTTAGTTGTCACAAATATACCCTAATAGTATTTAATTGCCTTATGGATTGCTACGTAATTACAAAGTGTGTTTGTCACAGTTAGTTTAATTATAAAACCATGCTTTGTTTGTGATTACAGTTTAGTTTAAAGATCATACCCAGATTTATTATTCATTCTCTTTAGGAGACCTGAGATTATCAAACCACAGTGGCAAATGTCATATGGAAAATGTATAGTCATATGATTCTTCCTGCTTGCCTCTTAAATTAATGTTTAGTCTGACATACCTTCAGTTTGCAAGTTGTCTTTCCTCCAGCAGATAAGGCCAAAAGGGAAATTAATAATTCATAACCACACTGTGTTGGAATGTGCAGAAAGCAGAACGTGTCAACATTGATTTTCCAGTTGTCTTAAACACGTGTGTGTTGCAGTGTTATCAAGTATCACATTAAATGTCTGGTTTGCTTTTTACAAGGTAGATTTGAAAATATTTTCTTTGTTACAGTGGTGAGCCACATTACATTGCATTTCTAAAAAAAAAAACACGTTTTCCTTATTTTGCATGCCTTTTAAATCACAATCAGTATATGCATTTATCAAATTCTTGATAAATGTTACTCATCGTATCTTTGAGATTTTCCCTACATGTGTGAGTCGTGATAAATACCGTGTCACAGTATGTCACAGTAACTCTATTTCACATAAACTTTGGACAAGGAAGCTGTAATGGAAGTACTTGATGCGTTTATTATTGAGTTACAATGACGTGGCAATGACACGTAAATATTTAGGTTTTCAGCATAATAGGGGGCAATGAGAAAATTGGGATTATTTGTTTTTATATATGCCAACAGACATTCTAGTATTATATGTGCAAGTCTTCCCCCTCACTTAATGTTGGGTATTCTGCTACCATTAAAAAAAACCATACACAACTGCAATCTGCACTGTGTGCTATAGGGGAAATGGAACAGAGTTCAGTATTTTGGCACATGCCCTGTCAGCCAGCTGTAAGCAAATAATTATTACTAACTTATGCAGTGATTTTTATGATGTTTTACACCTTACTGAGCAGAGAGGGCAGCACTTGAACAAGCAATTTTCAAAAAGGAAAGCTAAAAATATGTGTTCATGTATATTAATTGAAGACACTGGTGTAACTCTTACTAAGTTCTATACATATGTATAGACTAACTATCGGTTGCCTAGATATTGTTTTAGTTGCTATGACGTCTTCAAGACCTATCGCTAACCAGTGCATTGTATACGAAGTAGGCGATACAACAATACTTAAATAAACTTCTTACATATATGGAAAGAAAGTCACCTGGAAACTGCTGAAACACTGCACTGTGATATAGTGGTAGACTTAGGAATAGGAATGCTTTTCTCCCAGTTCAGTGTGCTGTTACAGATTGACTAAATTGGGCCAGTACCTATTGGTGAGTCCAAGGCATGCTGCATAAATAGTGTGTCAAGGCTTTGCTGCAGAAGATCAAATTCCCCTTTCTTTCCTCTCACCCACAGCTAATTCATAGGCTGGTCATTAACATTACTCTTGCAGTTTGGCTTTTAATTGCTGGGTTTCTCTGATCACATTCTAAAACTCTGCATGTTTTTTTTTCTTTCCAGTGGTGCAAAGGGAGGAGGACAGGAAATAAAGGAGTCACCTGGAGGGTCTCCGTCAGTCCACATTTCAGTTGGAGTGAGAGGAAAAAGGCACAGAGGGAGAGAGGGCGAGAAAGGGGGGAAAAAAGAGGAGTGCGAGTCGCGTCTGCTCTTGGCAGCTGTTCCAGCAGCCTGTTTCATTGTTTTGGCTGTTATTTTGTTCCAAAGAAGATAATTCTTTGATGAACCCAGTTATATTTTTAACTTTAATGTGAGACATAACTGCTGTAAAAAAGAAAAAAAAAAAAACAAAGAAAAAAAAGAAAAGAAAAAGAGAACATTATTACGAGAGTGTTTTATTTTGTTCCATCATTAATTTCCAAGGTTCTTTTCGTTTCTTTTTTTATGTTTAACAACCTTTTCGGGCTGTGAGTAGCAGGAGCTTCCATTCTCCAAACCTGTCGTCAAAACCCCTTCCTTACCTAGTTAGGACCTGATAACCTGGTATTCCTCAAGCACCTGAAACTGGCAGCTATTCTCTTTGTGTCTGTGTGTTTGGGGAGCTCTGTGACCACAGCTTAAGCACCACTCAGCCTTCTAGTCACCTAAGCCTAACTAAAGCCAGCCAGCTCTAGCCTGGTCCAGCCCAGTCCAGCCTGCTCCGATTATCTGGACAGGGTAAGTAAAGAGTATTCATCACTATATTCATTTTAATGCTTGTATTTTGTTCAGGTGAAAAATAAAAACATTTTTTTTTAATTATTTTAACTTAGATACTCAGTTCTGTGTGGACGTGAGGAATATGACTGCTGAGACTCTTAACTTCGGCCCAGAATGGTAATTGATGTGATTTCCTTCCTTTTTATTTGCAGCGTGGTTTCAGGATCACTGAAAGAAGTAGTTCATGTCTAAAGTAAATATGATTGCTTTTATGATTATAGTTTTTTTTTTTCATTTTGCATTTTGTCAAACTTGACTCTAATCTGTTTTCGATTGACAGTGATTTGACCTGTTACATTTTTGAGTGTAGCCATTTTTCATTTCTTGTCCTGCAAAAGGAAAGATCCGGGGGAAAAGACAAGGTTTCATTCTTCTCTACACTATTAAGCGCAAAATTTGGGCCAATATTCAAGGAGCAGAGAAAATGAATTTGTTTAAGGAGATTAGAATTGTAATGTGAAATAGTCAGATTTTCTGAGAAAACTTGTCTTGTCATGGAACATAAATTTAATATTTTCATCTAAAGATCAAATTGTAAAATCATTGCAACAGCTGATAAAATAATGCTGTCCAACATGAAGATTATGAGCAAGGCTATATGTGTATCAAAACACTTTGAAAACTGAGGGGGGGTTGAACGCGCCCCAAATCAGCTGATGTTCATCCTGATAATTATAAAATCTGGGCAGAAATGTCACCTGAAAATTAAAAATGTTTTAGTCATTTTCATCTGCAATCACAAATTGTGGAAAACATTCTTTTACTTAAAGTCTTAATGTTTGCGTTGTCACAGCACAGCCCATGTGTGTTTCTTCTTCTCCTCTCCAGTGAATGTTTGTGATTAATAGAGGGGGGCGTTGTCTTCGTTTTGGTAGCACTCCATCTCTAACGGCCTGTGACTGCTGTGTGCATTCTTGGTGCCTTGCCAGACTCACAGAATATTTCCCTCTTCACACACGTGCAGCTGCTTTCCTCTCAGTTGGCCTTCTTACCCACTTTTATCCTCCTTGCTCCCCTTTGACAAAGCCACAGAGCGGCCAGTTCATGTGCTCACCACATACACTTGTCTGGCCAGAATGTTTACAAGCCTTTAAAAGCTTTTAGCGTTACAACATTATTTAGACCATTTGAGGTTTGTGAGTGTATGTTAGTCATTGTGGTAGAATTCAAAGTGAAAACAATCTGCCACACTTTTGTTTAATGTTTCGTAGTTGTGCCTTTGTCAGACCCCTGCAAGAGATTGTGTGTGTATACACTTGTGTGGAAGTTGTTCTAAACCTAATTATTGTTAATATTATTAACCATGCTAGCCGTTGCCCTACTACATGTTACCAGCTGGTCTCTCATGATGCTTTCCTTTACCTTTTCCACCCCACCCACCCACCCACCTCTACATCTTTTAGCTGCATATGGTTTTGATGTGGGGCTGTGAATCAATGACACACTTTGTAGCAGCATGTGAATGGAGCCATTGTTAAACAGCAGGCCTTGGAAGCTGGCCTGCTAGTAATAGCTTTTTAAAATGAAATCTTGAGATTGGAAAGCTAATATATCACCTCTGTTGGGCCAAGTGTATTCAGGAGGACCTGCGTAGGAGGAATGCTGATTTGTTACAGAACATTTGCTAAATTCTTTTTTTTTTCCTCTGCGGCAAGATGAATGCTAGTAGATATTTTCACTCCAATGCAGATTACAAGGAACTTTATCAAGGTTACACAATAGCTCTTTATTCTCAGATTTTACACACAGTTCTTTCTGTTTTTTTTTTTTTTTTTTACAGTTTAAGAAAAGTTATTAGTTTTAGGGTCATGTACGGACCAGTGGCTTCGATTACTGTGAAATATTGGTGTATAAATTACCCTAATTATTTCTTCTGTACTCTTCCTGACACAGGCTTCGTGCACTGTCCAGTGGGGGGAGTGTGACGTCCCCCCCTCCTTCCCCCGCCATGCCAAAGTACAAGCTGGCCGAGTACCGCTACGGCCGAGAGGAGATGTTAGCACTTTATGTCAAAGACAACAAGGTTAGAAGGGAAAACTGCTGTCTGTCTCTGTTGGTTTTAATAATAAAATGGTTTCTAAAAATGATGAAACACTAACTACTACATGCTGTGTATTGTCTTAAACTCCCTCAGCCACCATTTTCATTGCAAATATTACCATCCCCCAACTTGAGATCAAGTCATGTTTCCAGTCTTGGTTTTTTATCTCATGCACCCACTGTGATCGTTTATAGGTCCCAGAGGACATGCAGGATAAGGAGTTTGCTGCTATTTTGCAAGAGGAGCCTATGCAGCCACTGGCACTGGTGCCTCTCACCGAGGAGGAGCAGGTCTGCCACAACCACACCTCTGTCCAATTCACTGTTTTCACCCCATCATGTGGTGTCTTACCCCAATGCAATCCCAGTTCCGAGCTAAACCGCTCTATGTGTTGACAGATGTGCTTGTGAGCTCGCATTCCTGACATTCCTCTCTTTCTGCTCTTTCCACTCACCCTGCAGAGAAACTTCTCCATGTCTGTGAACAGTGTGGCGGTGCTGAGGCTCATGGGAAAAGGAGTGAGTGGGGCTGCCCCAGCTGGAGGGGTCCGTGGACGAGGGGCCACTCGAGGTGGTCGAGGTAAAGGGAAAAAATGATGAGAATTGATTGAGTCTGAGTGAACTTGTAATGGACAAGTGACAAGTCCAGCAACAACAGAAAAGCTGCCCAAAACCTTTGGCTGAAACTACACTGGCTGTTACCCAGACAAAGTGAAACGTTTTATTCAAGGCAGCTACTCAAGTGTTTATTTCCTCTCTCTCTTCCACCATCTTGATGCAACACACTTCCTCTTGGCCTATCTTAAATAAGCTTTTGTCTAACCACACCTGTGTAACAGGCTCACACACTCACCTTCTCCACACACAGCACTCCACACAGGCCAATGTAAACACGAGCCGTCCGGTTCAGAACAGCCAAGGAAACAACTTAGAAGAATGATGGTGTGTGGTTTCCATACTTGGTGTGGATGTTTTAATGTGTGTGACTGCCTCTTAGCTGGCATCTTTTTCTTAAATTGAAATGCTGCAGCTCAGTCTTTGTGTTTAAAACAGGCCGAGGTCGTGGTGAAGGTGGATTCTACCAAAGAAGTATTGAAGATGCAGAAGTGGGTTTCAGTCGTAGCGTCCGAGAAATACACCGCAGCCAGAGCTGGGATGACCGGTAAGAAAAAATGGCGTCACGCGGTCCCTGAACTTTCAAAAATGTCCTTGGAAAATGCTAAGTCATGACTCCTAAGTTCTCAATAGCACAATTAAGGCTTATATTGTCTTTGCTGAGAGAAGCTGTCATCCACTGTAATAAACTATAATCTGCACCCTTTTTAAAAAAAAATCTGGTTAAAATGTGAACTGTGGTAGTGTGATGCATGTTTTGGACTTTGTTTACCTCACCTTATCACTATAAATGGTATAATTTTCTCCCCATTTCCCTTCTTTTCTCAGGGGTGAGCGCCGTTTCGAGAAGCCACTGCGGCGGGAGGTGGGGCGCCCTGGCTTTGAAGAAACTGGAGGTCCCGTGGGTCCAGGGAGGAAGGAGTACACAAGGGCTGACAGTGATAACTGGCGCACCCTCCGGGAAGAGCAGGAGGAGGACGAGGGGGAGCCAGGCAGCAACTGGAGACTTGCTGGACCCCGCAGGGATGGTATGATAAAAGCAAACATTTATTTATTGTAGTACTGCTTGAAACAAGCTGCAGATAAGAAAGGCAGCAGCTTTATTTGCTTTGGAAAATGCATGATGGACAATCAACATGTTTTAATATGTTATTCAGACTACTGAACATGCAATACTTCAAAAGGGTCTCAGTAAACCAGTTATTTAAAGGATTCTGTTTGTTGTTAATTTTGTGCAACTACCATGCTAAAACAACTGGATATGTGGCCAACACTGGCAAATATCAACATTTGTCCTTTTTAAATACTATAATTAGACCTGGACCCAGTAAACTGGCCTGTTTTGTTGTTATTAATAAGAAATATAGAGGTTGTTGCCCCTATTCTAACATAAGTACATAGAACATTAGATTTTAACACCATTTAGTTGAGAAGGCATTCAAACATGTAATGTATATCACACTAATCTGGTCATCGATAATATTCTGTAGTGTGTCTGGCAGCATCTACTTTGAGGTGGGTATACTGACATCTTGTGGCAGAGAAGGAGTCTTACAAGACACGGCTGGGTTTAGCTTAAACTAAACGGGCTGCCTTTCCTTTTCTGAAAGGAAAGATGTATAAACTCATCTTACACTCCAAAGTGAAATGCCTTCTTTTAGTTCAAAGCCTAATTACACCACCTGAACTGACAGTGATACATGCCCGTTTCAGATGGTGGTCCTCGCTCAGCAGGCTGGCGGGACCACAGTGGTCCTGGTGAAAATCGGCGGAGGAAGTTTGATTTTGATTTCCGGGACTCTGATGGTCATGGTGGTGGCCGCAGACGTGCTGGCAGCGAGGGTCTAGAGGACGACAGGGACGGCCTGCCTGAGTGGTGTACTGATGAAGAAGATGGAGAGATGGGGACTTTTGACTCCTCTGGAGCTTTCATGCCAATGAAAGTATGTAAAAAAAAAAAAAATAAAAATTATTGTAAAAACTAAATTATTTTATTTCAGTTACAATAACATTTTTCTGAGACGTTTTTGAGATTTTATTAACAACTCTGTAATGCCTGTATTAGAAGGGGGGCAAGGAGACAATCCTGGAGGATGAGTTGGAGTTTAAGGGGATAGAGGAGGAGGAGGAAGAGGAGAGCCTTGCTGATACAGAGGGAAACGGTGCTGAAGGAGACAAAGACAAGGGTGAGACTTATCCCTTAGAATGAAGAATCCTTTAAATTAAGTGGCTATGATTGTGATATCCTTTATTACATTTTCCTTCTTTCTCTCACTTCTGACCTCGCAGAGGGCAAAGAAATCATCTCTGCTGTAATGGATGGTGAAACGAAGCAAACATCACCCTCCTCTTCTCCTCCAGGCCACTTCAGCCCTCCGTCACTGGAGTCCCTAGCGGGCAGTGCTGGTCAAGTGCTGGATAACATTCAGCTTAGCAACAACCACTCTGCCAAGGTCAATAGCTTGCCTGGTGAAGGTATGTTTCATCTCTTCTTCACAGTCCAAACTTGAGTGCATATGCAGTTTTCTAATGTTACAGTTCCTGCCGTTTTAGTCACAGGACGGTGTGTGTGTGTGTGCGCACGGGTATGTGAGAAGGATATTTTGGTTTGATACAGAATATTTTTAGCTACCGTCATTTAATATCTTGTTTACTAGACCCTCTTCTTCCTGCTCTATCAAATAGAGAGCCAGTAGGTGGCTCTCCCACTCACATTCAGCATCACTATTCCACTAATAGAAATGCTAAAAATAGGACCCATTGTTTTACTCATGTTTCTTGTTTTTGTTGTTGTTTTTGTGTCAGACCTAGCTCCTGTTGGGAGCTCCAAGGCCCAGCTGAGCCCCAGCAGCACCACCTCTTCCAGTCTGCCTCCACCACCCCCCTCCTCAACTGCTTCACTCCTCCCTGCATCTGGAGGAGACACTGAGGACGATGAAGGCATGAAACACATGCAGCAGGTAAAGCTACAATAACAGTCTTTTGTCTCACTTGATCTGGACTGAAACTATGTTTGAGATCATAAGTACAGCTTTAATACACTGCTTCAAAAAAACCATGGTATACCTGTTGTTAGAAATTGAGTTGTAGCCTGTTTATATACTGAATAAATGATATACATGTTCTGTATTTGTGTAGGAGGCAGAAAAGATGGTGGCATCACTGCAGGATACTTCTTTGGAGGAGGAGTGCTTCACCCAAGCTCTGCAGCAGCACCAGGAGAGCAGGAACACAGCAGCTGCTCTGCCGTTAAGTCATGAGGCTGCCATGAAGTGGTTCTACAAGGACCCCCAGGGAGAGATCCAGGGTACAGCCTAATGCAATGGAATATACTGTGTTTACACTTAATCATACTGTAGTGCTTTGCTGGATCACAGCCATCTACAAGTTATTTAAAAGACAGAAAGCTTCTGTTCCGTTTCTGTTTTGCAAGTATGTTTCTCTTCTACCCACTGACCAGGTCCATTCACCACGGTGGAAATGTGCGAGTGGTTTCAGGCTGGCTACTTCACCATGACCCTGCTGGTAAAGCGGGGCTGTGATGAGGGCTTCCAACCCCTGGGGGACGTTATCAAGATGTGGGGCCGAGTTCCATTCGCCCCAGGGCCCTCCCCGCCGCCCCTGCTGGTGAGACAGCTACCATCAACGCAGCGCTCGCAGCCCAACCGGGGGTCCGCAGGGACTGTGAGTCACAGCTCAGCCAACCTAGTGGATGGGGAGGGATGGTTGCAGATGTAAAGGCCTGTTAAAAGACTGTTGTACTAGAAAGTTGAATTTAAATAAGGCCATAAGAGAATATGAGGGGTTTCTGCACACTTGAATCTACAAATATTCTGCTTGATATAAACTTAACACTTTTTAAACAAGATTATATGTCTTTACATTGGAATGTGTCACACAAAAAGTAAATATTTTTCAACGTCCAGTTGACATCTTAAAATGCACTTGGATCTATAAAAATTGTAGTTGTTTTTGTTTGTGGAGTCATTGTATTTACCGGTGACCTCCGATCCTCTTTCCAGGGAAACCTGGACCAGGAGCGCCTGAAAAAACAACAGGAGCTGGCAGCAGCAGCTCTTTATCAACAGCTCCAACAGCAGCAGCTATTCCAGCTCATTAACAGGTGAGCATAGAAGGGCCCACATTAATGCGACTGCCTGTCCAGAGCAAATGAAAACATTTGGCCTAAATGGATACATCGGATTTCCCCCAGGTGCAGTGAGCAGGGTATGATGCCTTCGATGAACAGGTCGATGTCAGTGCCAGATACAGGGTCCATGTGGGACATGCATACCTCAGCTTCACAGCCATCAGGTACGATGACGACATCTGCTGTTTGTCTGCAAAACAATTCTGCGCTATAGCTACTACTACTAAAATAACCACATTTTGTATCCACACAGGCGGTGAAGCCAGTCTTTGGGACATAACAATGAATCCTTCTACTCAGGGTCCAACTCTCGAACAGCTTCAGAAGGTGACTTCAGTCACACTACTTTTTAAAGTCTGTGCTGAAAACAGATTATGCTTGTATATGTTGATTTAAATGGTGTTGTTTCCCCTTCAGCTCCAGCAGGAGAGGCGAGACGCTGAACTCAGGGCGAAGCGTGAGGAGGAAGAGCAGCGTAAACGAAGGGAGGAGAAGAGACGGCAACAGGAGGAGCAGAAAAGGAGGGAAGAGGAAGAACTCTTCCGACGCAAACAGGTGAGATGAAGGAAACACCTTGCATTCTGACATATTCTGAGTTTTTGTGACTTGAAGAGTCTTAAAGTGCAGTTGACACTATTATTAACTTGATGGCTCTATCTCATATCTTCCTTTAGTGTCGCCAGCAGCAAGAACTGATCATGAAATTGCTGCAGCAGGCACCTCAGCAGCAGGGACCTGGGGCAAGCAGCTCAGGCTGGAGTGGAGCTTCCTCCTCTGGGCATGCTAAGTCTTCAAAGCCCCCAGCTCTAGCTTTGCTGGAAATGCAGCAGGAGGCTGAGAGGCTCCTGAAGCAGCAGCAGCAACAGAGAGCCCAGCAGCAGAGAGACCGCGTAAGTGTTAATTATACAATTCAATCAAGACACAAAATACCTTTGGCCATTCCTTCACCTTGGTTGTTCTCTCTTTTCCAGCACTCTGGTATGTCCATGGGGAGCTCCTCCATGGGCGGACAGTGGGTGGATGGTGTTGGCATGTGGGGTGGGCCTGGCGGTATGGAGGGCAAAGGTGGTAGTGGAGGGTCTTCAGGCAGCATGGGCATGTGGGATGAGGCTGTGAAAAACCAATCCAGCCTGCGTGGAAACAGCAACAACAACCTGGGCTTGAAGAACAGCCGCAGCAGCCCGTCCCTCAGGTATGTCTTAGTGTTATCGGAATTCCACATTAAAGAGATCTGCACCTGTTTTGCAAAGTCTTGACTTGATTTTAAATGTTGCAAATAAAATTATTGTGTGTCCTTTACAGTGAACAGTACATGATGCGTCGTAAGCGTACTGAGGAGGAGGAGAAGCTGCTGAAGCTGCTGCAGGGCATGAAGCCACAGGATGGCTTCACCACCTGGTGTGAACAGATGCTGCATGCTCTCAACACCTCTGCCAACAACTCCTCCTCTTCTCTGGATGGTAGGCTGTTCAGCTTTTACACATTTAGCAATGCCAGCTTGGTCGAGAATGTATACAGTAATACACCCACGGTCTCATACTTGCTAATGTTAAACTATGCCTTGTCTATGTGAAGTTGCCACCATTGTGGCGTACCTGAAGGAGGTGGAGTCTCCCTATGCAGTGCTGGATTTCATCCGGTCCTACCTAGGGGACACAGTGGAAGCCAAAGAGTTCGCCAAACAGTTTCTGGAGCGACGTGCCAAACAGAAAGCCAACCAACAGAGACAGCAGCAACAGGTAGGCTTGAGCTAAAAGCATGTTTTTCTTTGTTTACTTTAGAAACTCAGAAAATATGAGATAAGACCATCCCCTTACTTTATTCCCTTCTTTAATCATTAAATCATTGCCCCATCCTGGGTTGTGTGTTTATCCTGTTGGTTCTCCTGCATTGTTTGTAGTGTGATATCTACACTACCAGCAGGAAAGGCCCTTTTCCAGAAAAGGGCGTAGACAGCAGCAGCTCATTTAAAGTCACACTTTTGGGGGATATCTTTTGAACTTAGACTCATTATATACATGATTGTCTATGCATTCTTGAGACACATGAGACTCATTTAGCAAAAAGGGGTACAATATGGGGCATTTGAAGAATAAATGGCCAATGTCATTTAATTTTAAATAGAAAAGATAGACAGATACAGAATCTTTACAGTTATGTCCATGGCTGTAATTCTTGTTCTCTCTGTGTCTCAGTTATCAAAGGAAGTGGCTGGATTGAACATGAACTTCCCTCTGCAGGTAAATGCAGATGTGTGTCTCAACTGTACATCCACATTAATATTCAGGGGGATGTCCTTCCATTTTAGCTGTAACATTGTAGTAACACAGTGTAGTTAGTGTATGATTTGGACCTTCTGTACATGATTCATGAAGAAAGAGCCACCAGTAGAAGCAAATGTAGTCACTGGATGCATTGATAAGAGAGGGCAGTTGTTTCTCCATAAAGCGTCAGAGAAATAACTGTCAAAATTTAGATTGAAAAATATGACATTTTGTGTATGATCACCGTCATTTTTCCTTTTTTAAAGGACTCAATGCGAGGTATGAATCCGAGCACTCTGCAGTCCATGTTTCAGGCCAACCACATGGGCAAGGCTGGTCTCTATGACAACCAGGGGGGAAAGATGAAGAAGAAACAGCCCATGATGCTGCACTCTGACCCCAGCATCTTAGGTATGTGACCTGCACCAGTGTGAAGTTTATTTAGGTATCTGCCTATATGGAGCTGTTTAGTGTAAACTCATGTTGCTTGGCTCAGATTTTCTTTTTAAACAGCACTTCATGAACTGGTTAGTAATGAGTTTTTACATTTTATTTCACATGATTTTTTTTTTTTTTTTTTGGCTCATCTTCCCCGCTGACACAGTGTAAGCCAGTCTCTATCCATCCTCTGATCTTTCTCCGCTCTCTCCTCTCCACCCTCCTTGCCCTCCTCCTCCCTGCAGGGTACTCATTCCACAACACGGGCGACTGTCTGAGCCTGAATGAGATGGAGATGGTGGAGGATTACTGATGTGACGCAGCGCAGCAGCAATAGCTACCTGAGGCCTTCTGTCTTTTTAATCAGACAAACCTGATGACGAATGTGCACTGCTGGGGGAACCGGGTGGGTGGGGGGTGTGGGAGGTAGGGTCAGGAAGGGAGCAAACACGAGGGGAGGTGCAGGGTGGAGGCGCCTTTAGAACTGCTCCTCCCACTCTTTCTTTCCCTCTGGATGGGGGGGAATAAAGGGCTCCCTGCTGCACCAGTTGATCACTAGAGCAGGGGGGGTGAGGTGTGGTGAGGTTTAAAGGAAGATGGGTATCCTCTGGCACTCAAAAGATTAAGCACCTTATACTGAACTAATGCACTTTATTGAGATGGGATTTGAAATAGTTTTTTTTTTCATGTGTGTGTATGCGTGTGCTTGGAATCAGTACGCACACAGTGTGTGTACATATACACATTATCTGTGTGCATGCGTGTCTGAACTGGAAGGGGGGTGGCGAAACAGTCGGAGGGGGCGAATGGTCAGATTTTCAGGGGGACCTTTAGTTGAAACCTTATCAGAAAGCAAATCCTTTCTCAAAAGACAAACACTGTTGATATTTCTCTTGTTTAGATTTTTTTACGTTTATATAAAAAGTAAAGCTATTGAAAAATGGATTATAAAAAACTTGAAGATTTGCACTTGCCTAAAAAAGACATAACAAAAACAACAAAAAAAAACAAATGGGGTTAGTTATAGAAGTGAATATTTTTGTGAATGTGTATGAGAGCGAGTGGCTGATATGTGATGAATGGTTTGTGTCAGTAATATACAGTCTGCACAATGTATTTTTTTTTCTTTTGTTGCTCACCAAGATGTATGAAACATAAGAGGCCATTTTGTCTTTTTTGTTCAGATGGTAATTTTGTATCTCATGTTTAGAGAGTGTATGTGTGTGTCCCTTTCCAAACAGGGGCTTGGTTTGTATGCGTTTTGAGTGTGACTGAATGAGAGAGAGAAAGGGGCAATTGCACAACACATCCTTTCTCTCACCAGCTCTTCATCCCAATATATTAAAAAAAAATAGAAATGCATACATTTGTAAATGTTAGCTTTGCTCTCATCACGTGACCACCACTAGTTTATCTCCCTTAGCTTCTCGGTTTGTAGGCCTGTAAGGACTAGCAGACGCGGCGAATCATGAGGGACATTACAGTGTGTGCATCGGAATGAGATTTTGTTGGTGTGTTTGTTTTTTTCCCCCTCTTCTCCCCAGAGTACATGTTTATTTACTGTTCATAGAAATGAGTTTAAAAACTACAGGTACTCATTTTGAATACATGTGCTTTTTTTTGTATGTGTATGAATGCACATTTGTGCCTAAGAATTTTGATAGGGTGCATGGCCATTGAGACATTAACTCTTTTTTGAGAGCGAGTGTGATGTGTGTCAGTGCTCAGCACAGTGTATGTATGTTCATATCGTAAATATTTCTAGTTGAATCTAGTGGTGATCCATCAGAAGGTTAGTCCAGTCTGTTTTCCTGGGGTGTGATCACGTTGCCTTTTTGTCAGCTCTCGAACTTGTGAATGAAAGGTGTCGAGTTTCTGACTCTGAAAAAAAAAAAAAGAAATACAGCATCTTAATGTGCACGTGCACACGACGGTGCATGAAATGTTAGCATATTGTGTTACTTATTCGTTGTTGCAATTTGATAATGACGAGTTTTCTTTTTTTAAATGAAAAATATATATGAATATATACATTATATACAAAGTTTAAAAAAGTATTTGGACTAAGATAATGAGCACTTGGGGCTGCTATTTTTTTTGTGTGTGTTTTTTTTCCTTAATTTCTTTTTTATTTTTTGTTTCATTTTTGCCATGTGAAGTGTGTATTATTTCTTTCTTAAGAAAATATTGAATGTATTCCAAAAAAAAGACAAGAAACCCGTGCTGATACCGGATTTTTATTTTTTTTTTCCTCAGAAGATTTCAAAAATGGAAACAAACCACAAAAAAGCTTCAAAGAGTTTTGCGAGGTCTCTTATTTTTTATTTTTTTTTTTTTTTTTCATTTATACAGCAGAGAAGGAAAAAAAAAAAAGTCGGGATGGATACAGTTAAACACACTGCCTCTACAATCCTGGTCGTACAAATGGTGACTAAGAATTAAATGAAAGGACTCTTTCTATTCCATACTGGAGCTTTGGTTGTTTACAAACCACATGGATATCTGTGGGTGCAGTTTTTAAGTTTTATTTTTTTATTTTTGTTCCCACATGAGACAGGTGGGGTTTGCAAGTGCGCTTCTGCCATATGGACATTGAGTGGTGTTGGGGTTTTATTTTTATGTTTTTGAGGAAGAGTGGCAGGCATCACAACAACATGGACAAGATCCTCTGACCGGGCCTTTGTTTGTGGTTGTGGGTCTTGAGACTTGATGATCAACCATGGAGCAGAGGCGGGGACAAAAAAAAAATCAAGGACGGGCTCTGTTTGTGGAGAACGGAGTGCAGGGCTGCATAACCCTGGAGGGGAACTGAGAGGGCAATATGAGTACACCTGGTTAGTGCACTTGTCTTCACCTCAACCCTCATAAGCCCTCAACAACTCACCTATGCACTTTTGTTCATTCAAGCTGTGAGGTACAATTTTGGGGAATGGGAGCACAATTACAACAGGAGGATTGCTAAGACTTTTGAAAAATAAGTCACTGAAAAGATATTCCCAAACTGAAATAAGAGACTGGAGAAGCGCACGTCTTCTCCCACCTCCTGTATATAACCATATTTTTGTATTAACTTTCAGAGTAGAAAGAAAATTTGCAAATGGATGAAGGAAAATTCATGAGATGCTGATTCTACGGAGTGAATGTTCTTCAAGAAAACCAATCTTTTTTTTTTTCTTTTTTTTTTAATTCTAGATTGAGATAGACTCGCATTGAGTTTCCCTTAGTTTTGCTAGTAACCCTGAAAGAATGGGGGACAGAACGGAAAAAAAACCCCACATGGACAGATTTGTTGGGACATGCTACAGTGGCTCCAAGACTGATTTTTAAAAATGGATGTTGCAGTGGCTACAAAGAGTCCACTTAAAAAGTGTTTGATCAACACACAGTCAAGAGGCAGACACAGATTTAATGAGCTGATGGGCAAGGATGATTCCACATCGCTCCCTAACCTGCTGACTGCCTTGGGAGCTGTGGAGTGACCATAGGAAGCAAGGTGCTTGGCACTGGTAAGCTATTTTTGCCTTCATAATGGTTAATCGTGTGTTTGCAATGAGATCATTCATTGATTTCTTTCTGCCTTCTAACAGGAGTCTGGCTGTGCTTCATTTGCTGCCCTCTGCAAGGAGGATCTAATCTACAGCCAGCCCATGAACCAGTTAACCCTAATCCTGTCCTTTTTGAACTTTAAACCCTAAGAAACTTTTCTTGATCTTGGACAGGGCAGACCATTGGCATTATCAGTTGGACAGTTTCCAGATGACGTTACAGGTGTTACAGATGACTGATTGTCATCATCCACACCGGGCTGAAACTCTTAAAGGTGGTTGCGTAGTGGTCCTCAGAAGACCTGCCATCGTGTCCTAAGGATCGGAGATGGAAAGAAAGGGGGACGAGCTATGGTGGACATGGCTGCCATCGGTAATCCCTGCAGCTGTGAAACTGGATGAACTGAAAGAATTGTAAAAAAAAACAAACAAAAGACTTCTGACACAACACAAACACACAACTACATGCCACATTATAGATTCTAGAGTGCAAACGGAGCAGCAGACACACTACATGCACACAGCAAAAGATTTCCTCTGGAACCATGTCTGCACACAACACGGACACATCACTGTCAGATCTCACGAACACACACAAGCATCAACGCTCATCAGTACAAATGCTGAGCTTTGTAAATAATGTAAAAGTTTGTTTTGATTTGTTTTTTTTTTTTCCCTCATAGTGAGTTTTTGCTCTGTTCAACATGCCTTAAATTGTATAGTCTTGAATGGCTAAACTAAAAATGTTCTCAAACAATGACTTTTAAGTTGGAAACCACCTTGTTAACTGTACTCTAAGAAAAGAAAGGAGGTTTCAACCTGGCTATTTTCTGTTGGCTAACAGAATGATTGTCCTGTAAAAACCTGCTATATGTACATCAGATCACCTTTAAAGTTACTAGTTAACTACAGAATAGAGCAAGTGTTATTGATCGATCTCATTTTTCTGGTGGTTGGCTTTTTCGTTGCCCTTTTTTGTTTTTTGTTTTAATTAAAATGAAGAGTTGATCAGATTTCCTGTTTAGATCTTTGCTGAAGGTGCAGGCTTAATAAAGGGCTGAAGTCTGTACTATGTGCAGCTGAGCTGACTGGGTAGATTGTTGAGAATCACAGACTTATTGCTGTGAGTAATCTATTGGATTTACAGCTATTGAACCAGACCAAGATGCAAGTCAATGCATTTCGTTTGTTTGTTTTTACACTCCTGTGGAAGATTTAAGGTACTTTTTGTTGGCCCAGTCTTGTATAAATAAGACTGATTGTGAAGATAGTGGCATCAATTGTGGGTATTTGTGGTTTTTGATAGAAACCATGAGGTGGATCAGACATCTGTGATGGCACTGAATAGATGAGGTAATGACCGGTTTATTGTGTTTTTCCTGAATCTTGAGGGAAGTGTTGGACGGCATCTTGTTCTGTGTGTGTACATCCAATCAGATTTGAGAGATTAATGCTTTTAGTCAATCTGTATTTTTGTATCCTTAAAAAATGCAGTTTTTAATCCTGAT
>JAVQJX010180410.1:0-13839 GCA_036025115.1 Ambassis agassizii
GGATGAACGTCTCCTTCTTACACCGTGGGTGTAACAGTCTGCTGCTGAAGGAGCTGCTCAGGGACCCCACAGTGTAATGTACGGTAATCTACGGAGTCCAGAGGACAGTCCAGGACAGAGCTCATATTTTCATGTCCACTCTTCACATGTCCTCTGCACATGATTCAGAGTGTAAAGTGGCCTCATGTCAATATAATATACCCTTTGAATTTAATGAAGGGTCGCTGCTGCACTCATGCTAAAACCAGGCAGAGAAAAACATGTTTGCATGTTAAAGAGGTAACTGAATGATATGAGTATGAAAATAATGTGAAATGCACTCTCTACTAATATCACCAAAACACTCAGTTTTTATATATAATTTTGTTAATCTTGCATTGAGCGGAGTCTGGAGGACTACTTGTCAAAGGCAAACCTGCATCCTAAATTGAGGCCACAGTCTGAGTCACACCGTATTAGTTTCACAGGAAGGGGCCCCTGTCCCTGTCTGTATGGCCCTTTAAAACCTCACGGCCACAGGCTTGTGCCTTAGTAAGTGTGTGGCTCACGTATGCACTGACCATATACCATTAGAGTGGAAATCTGACCCTCAACTGCAGCAGGCTAATCCTCTGTGCTCTGTGCTTGGGCTTAAGTGACAGAAACAGAGACGTCTGTCACTGAAAAGTCAATATAACCAGCTCTGTCATTTTTGATAAAAGAGCCTCTGTCTGAGTGACACCAAATCTGCTGATGAATAGGTTGGTGAATAGAAGGAAATTACATTAATCTGAAAAGTAGTGAGAGGAGACGGGACGGAGAGACAGACAGACAAAAGAAACACAGATTGGCAGATAAATGGAACAAAAAAAAAAAACAGGAAAATAAGAGCAATCAAGTTTTCAACAACAAAGAAGCAAAAATCAAGTCTTACTACTTTTATTTTTGTGTTTTATTTCTTATTATCAAGGTTACTATGGTAGCGGAGTGAATGCCATCATAGTGTTTGCTGCCTGTTTCCTGCCAGACAGTGACCGAGAGGATTACCATGAAATAATGGAGAACCTCTTCCTGTGAGTATAACACTGCCATGACTAACACACTCAGACCATACTGCAGTTTTATCCTGCACAGAGTTCCAGTGTCTGTATTGGAGGGTGTAGAAATGTGCACTACAGACTGCTGACCACCAGAGTAGGTAGAGTTTATCCTCTGGACACCCTGAATGTTTCTGTTAATGTATGAAAATCAAAATTATTATATTTATTTTTGATGTATTTCTGTATTTTGACATAAATTTAGATTTCCAGATGTTTATTGTTAGAATATCATTAGAAAAAACATTAGGTTCATTGTGTCATCAACTGCATAACAAATATGCGAAACAAATTTTTTGTTAAATCCTTCGCTTGCTAATATTTGGCTTCTTGGAAAGAGTTCATTCGTTGGCATTTCTCCATAACTTTCTTTAAAAGCTGCTTTTATTGCCTCCATTTTAAAACAACTTTAATTGAATCCATGGCACAGATATAGATAATCATTCTCTGAGGGTTTTATATTTGGTGCTAATGAAATATTTGCATACAAATGTCCTCAAACTTACAGAATTTACCAAGTCTGAAGTGACAAAGTGATGGTGAAGCTTGTTTTCTCAGACCTCCTGTGTTGATATCTCCACTGTTGTGCTGCTGGCACTGTTGTGTTTCATGCCTGGACAGAGTGGTTGCGATCCCACAGGCTGTCCTGTGAAAGATATGGAGTAAACTGGCATATCCCAGAGTTCTGGATTGAAATGAAAGGAGGTAAACCGTAGCGTCTGCACTTTCTGATGCCAGATGGCTTGAGGTCTGAATCCGTGTGAGGAGGAGTAACTGAAGCTGGGGAGTGAATAGTTTGATGTCAGAATAGTACACAAAACAGAAGTGGATGTGTGTTAGGCTGGAGGATGACGTTTAAACAGGAGGAGAGTCAATCTCCAACCAAAGTTAGAGGCGTTATTGAGGAAACTAGACGAGAATTTATCAACTTTACTTTCAGAGGTGGTGACAAAGTTCCCTGCTGGCCGAGGAGACAGCGAGGAGGAGGTGGATGGAGCACTGAGGAGAGGAAATGAGAGAGAGATAACGGTTTCTTTGGGTTTGAATCAGAGAATTGGATTGGATTAGAAAGGTAGGAAGTTTGAGTGAGCTCCCGAGAAGGACAGAAAAAGTAATTCAAAGCAAAACACTTCCTCCATGAAGCAACATTTGTAGCAATTTCCTGTAGCTGACATCAGAAGAGAGACATTTTAAAAATGCTGCTCTATTTTTCATATTCAGGGAAAGACTTGTCTCCTATTTCCTCATATCTCTGGCATTCCAGTTCATATAAAAGTTGCTTCTATATTTCACCACTTGTTAAGAGCCTGTGACAGCTTTCCTCTGGAAGTTTGAATTTTCTGACTGCTCAAATATTGATCTCTTGACAACCAATTTCAGTCAGTATAAGGCTCTTTGATACCAGCACTGGATGGATTTCAAATGAAGTTTGAATCAGATATTTATGCACCTTCCTTCAACAGACCAATCAGTGTCTGTGAGGAACGATCAAGTGATCTGAATCTAATTGGTTGAGATAAGCCCATCAAAGATACATGCTGAAGTATTTTGAGACTAAATTTCCAGTGACAACCACCACCTGGCACACATTTAGGTTATTCATCCAGAGGATGAAGCCTAATACATAACTAGTGATCTCTGTTGTTTGTGATGCACACATTTCCCTTTAGTTGCCACAATTTTAGTGGAACTTTTTTTTTCTATTGATGAGATTTAGTGTCACTCACGTTCTGTTTATGTCAACATAAGTGTTACATTCAGCTGAACTGTGCTAATTAGCAAACATGCTAATAGTTGGCCTACACAGTGTACATGTTCAGGTGCCATCAGGGTTTTTTTACTCTCTGTCATCATATTGTGGTTCATTTGTTATTTCTTCCTCTCACTGAGTTTTTACATATTTCACTCTGTTCATGTTTTAAATATTTTTGTGTTAAAAAAACCTGCCTGCCTAAAAAAAGCCTGTCTCCCTTTTGGTTACAAATAGTGAAAATCATCAGATTTTAGGCTGTTGCTATGACAGAAAATGTTTCTTTGTGTGCTTTCAGCTATGTGATCAGCACACTGGAGCTGATGGTGGCAGAGGACTACATGATTGTGTACCTGAACGGAGCCACACCCCACAGACGAATGCCTGGCCTCGGCTGGCTGAAGAAGTGTTATCAGATGATTGACAGAAGGTCCATCCTGGCTTAAAACATCGGAAGCTCTTAAAAGTAAAAGTGAAACTCGGCTGGCATAAACTCACCTGACGTGTTGTCTTGTTTTCAGGCTCAGGAAGAATTTGAAATCCTTCATTATTCTTCATCCATCATGGTTTATCAGGACCATTCTAGCCATTACCAAGCCTTTCATCAGGTAACAAATATCCCAGCCTTATTTCCCTCAGGCAGCTACTTCATCTAATACTTATTATGAATTGCATGCATGCATGCTAATGAGCAAATACTACCACACTAATAAGCCAAACTATGTTTCTGAAGGCAGCTGCTATTTTAGAACCACAAAATGCTACTAGCTGGTGTAGATTAGCGGTTTAATCTTTCAGTGCACCGTGAACTAAACGGAGCTGAGAGTCAGACCTGGTTAATTAGCTTATTGTAGCAGAGATGAATTCTCTCACTTTTTGCATGCATTTCACTCAGTGTGAACATGTTTCTCTTGTCACAGCGCCAAGTTCAGCAGTAAGATAAAGTATGTGAACAGTCTGGACGAGCTGCAGGAACTCATCCCGATGGATTGCATCCAGATCCCAGAGTGCATCATTAGGTGAGCCCCTCTAAGACTCTTTAACGCGCAGCTGCCTCCTCCTCCTCCAGGTCTGTGTCTTCTTTTAAACAATTTTTTTTTTTTTACACTCATTCTGTCATTTTGAACTCTCACCTCCAGACTCGACAAGGAACTGAAAGAATCGGCGGAGAACTCAAAGTAAGCAGCGACTCTCCTGCCTCTCATTACTTCCTCCTTGGCTGGAGTGCTCGTTTATCAGATGGCTCACTTTTTAGATCACAGGGATTCTTCTGCTGGATGAGGACCAATTGGATTTGGCTATGGTTGCAATTACAGGGGAGAGACAGAAGAAAAAAAGTTGCTTAAGATGCTAAATGCACCGCTTTCATCTCATTTATCATTACAGCAAAATAAATGAGCTGGGCCTTTTGCACAGTGATCTATTACACTGATAATAAATGTAGCAACTGTAGATAGAATTCACACACTAATCACTGGCTGACTAATTGTGCTTTGAATCATAAGTTGTATGTGAAAAAAAAATCACAGCATACCAGTGTAATTCTCCTCCATTTTCCTCTCTCTCTCTCATTCAAGAATGAATAGTTTCCTGCAGGGATCCGAGCCAACGGCAGCAAACAGAACAGAGTAAGTCCTCCAAGATGTTTAAGTTCACACATGGAAGACAAATGGCCTCCTGTCACTAATACATAAACACGGCCATCTTTAATGTCGCTGCTCTCATCCTCACAGACGACCAGACGAAGCCGGTGCCAGCGGCCCTTAATCCTCAAACATCCTAAATGGACGTAAAGAATCAAACGGGTGAAGCCGGGAAAAGTAGCTGCTTGTGTGTGTGTGTGTGTGTGTGTCAGTGGAGTTTAACAATGAAAACTTCCTATAGTAACACTCAGATCTCATTCTTTCTGGCTGCTGTAGCATCTATTGTACGTTTAAACACCTGCAGTCCACAGAGCTGTACAGTCGAGTGTGTGTGACGCTTGGCAGCCGAATAGCAATCGTTGTTCACTTTAGGGTAGAAAATGCAATTACACACCGGACAGTGCACTGCGCAAAAATCCATTTGTAGAGTCTATAGTGTTGTAGTTGTGTGCATGAGAAGCAGTGAAGCAATAATATCACTTTTTACTGGATACACGGGAGCTGTATATCTGAAGAAGAGGGCAGATTCTGTGTCAGCGATTTACAATAAAAGCACATGGTGTGGAAACCAGAAAACAAACCAACAATCCAAACCTGTGTGGGTCTGAAGGCAGAGAATAAATCTATAAATACAGTATATATATTTTAATGTAATAGTCAAAGATGAGGTTGACTGATAAGTCAGTGGCCTAAGGCTGATGATGTATTCTTTACACAATTTAAACAATATATTGCAATAATCATAGTGGGCTGGGCGATAAAACGATAACTATCGAGATATCTTTTTTTTCAATATAACTTTCACAAGAGTTCAATAATTCTCAATATAATTTTGTACATGGGAAGCTGAGAGTGAAAACAGACAGGTATGCATCACAGCTGATAGAGGTGCAAACATGGTAAAAAAAAAAAAACAACAACTTAGAAGCTCAAAACCACAATTAACTGTTTTTTACTCCTGTGCAAAAATATTCCCTTAAATGTTAAATAAATAAGGATATGACATATCGTATTAATTATTGATATCGACTGGTTTGGAAAAAAAAATTATTGTGATAACTTTTTTTGGCCATATGGTCCAGCCCTAGTTTCAGGATAGTATTCTACCATGACTGTATGAAGAAGCAGTTGTGTAACAACATCAGTGCTGCCCATTCAGGCTGCCACTCGCCTTCGTTTATATAGCAAATCATAGAATTTGATGTCAAAAAGACAACAGTAGTTGTTTTGCCTCACCTCTAACAAAAACATCACAGTCAGCCTTGCTTGTGTACATGTTGTGTTGTACACCTGACACACAAAGAGTAAGCTTCTTATTGACCTTAGGCCAGAAATGTATCAGTCGCTCTTTATCAGCTAAATAAGAAATGAAGCTGCAGTGAGACAGCAGGATGTTTTAGCCCTGTTCTGTGTGTGTGTGTGTGTGTGTGTGTCGATACAACCCGGGGATCATCAGGAAGAAACCCGACATGGAAATAAGGATGGGATCTCTGTAAAGCACAACATCTTATCTGTGTGTGTGTGTGTCTGTCCACACGCATGTGTGTGTGTGTATTCGTGCATCAGTGCATGTCTCCTCATTAGATAACTGATGGTCCTCTTACCCACAAGTCTATGAGGATGTGCAGAGAAATTATGGATCACAATCTAACTGGAGTAATTCAATAAATATGGACTCAAGTCTCAAAATGTTCCGTCACGTCTCATTTCTTAGTTTGTTTGCTGCCAAATGACAAATAACAAATCACTTTCTGCCTCATCAAGTTCCTTTTTTTTTTTTTTCCTCCTGCATTTATTTTTTAAGACTTTATTTAAAACAGAATAACACATTTTGAAATTAAAATTCAATGAAGGCAAACCCATTGGAATATAGAAAACTTAAATAAATCCAACACTACAACAAGTAAAGAAAAAGACATGATTAATGAAACTGTCAAAACTAAAACGGCCCTGATGATTTGTGCTTTGTATGTCGTTTTTCTTTGGGAATGCATCATCATAGTTGTGAAAGGAAGCTGATTCAGTGAAATAAATGTGTGTGTCCCTCTGAGATAAAACAGCACAGCGGGACACACAAAACAAGAGGCGTTTCCGCTTTACCGGAACGTGTAGCTCTCGTCGTCGTACTCCAGCTCGTCGTCGTTGTCCTCTCCCAGCTGTCCGTACCTGAACTTCCTGTACACCGTGCCATCCTGGCCCATGTAAACAATGTCCTCATCTTCATCGTCGTCGTCATCATCCATCTTGTTCCCTGAGCGCCGTTCGTTGATGTCGACCAGCTGAGACTCCTGGAAGCGGCCTCCTCCAGAGGAGCTCGCCCGGCCGCTGTGAGACGCAGAGGAAGCAGAGCTGTACCCGCCGTGTCTGCCGCCGCCGCCGCCTCCGAATGCTCCGGCAGAGCCCAGCCTCTCATAACCACGAGGAGGGAGGTCCGACTGTGGCTGTTTTGATCGCGAGTGTCTGATGAGGAAGACGATGGCCACCAGGCCCAGCACCAACAAAACGCAGGCGATGATGAAGATGGTCAGGTTACCTCTGGCCTCCTCTTCCTCCTCATTCTTGAAGGGCAAGTTGGTGCTGAGGATGCACTCTCCTACAAAAAAACACACTAAGTTCAAGACACAACATGGTGGAAGATGAAACTTAAACTAGAATTGCATTTCCTGAAGAAAAAGTGAGTTTGATTGCTGCAGCTGAAGCATCGCTTTGAATGAGCAGGCAACCATTTTTTTTGGTCCCGGACACCATGTTTTTTTTTTTTTTTTGTATTTTTTCATTTTTTTGGTCGCGCATCATGTTTTTCTTGGACCTATTTTTTATGTTTAATTTTTTTTACCTGGGCCGGATGTTTTTTCGTTTTTTTTTGTCCTAGACCACATATTTTTTTGCTCCTTTTTGACCCGGAACTGATGTTGCTGTTTTGTCCCAGACCATATATTTTTTGACCTTTATTTGGACCTGATGTTTTTTTTTTTTAAATTTTGGCCCAGACCAGATGTTTTTTTCTCTCTCAAATGCTGAAGTTACGCTGCGAAAAAGAAGAAGAATAGAGACGTAGAAGATCCTTGCATTTCAGCAATCAAACTACTTATAATAAAATATAAAGGGTCAAATCACTAATTACCACCTTGAGCTCAGTTTACGGACTTCTGGTTTAATCAAACCTACCTCGAGTCTCAGTGCAGTTACAACATTCCTGCTGCTGCGCTCTGACATATTCCTCTTCTTCTTCTTCTTCATCATGATGGCGGCAACAAAGCAAACAGCGCCCTCCAGCCTCTAAGATGGCCTGTGGAGGACAGGCGGTGCAGTTGGACAGACCGGGACCTCGACACTCCAGACAGGAGCCGTCGCAGTCTTCACAGGTGTGGCCTGAACCCTGAGGAGCAACAGAGAACTTTTGAAACTACTGACTCTTCTAAAAACTTTTATAACTTTAAGACTGAAAAGAAATGATGCCCTCCCTCTCAGATGTGTTAATTAACAACAGTTTCAATCAGCCGCCGCCGCACAGTATGAGGTGTATATTTATTTAGGAAATTTGACGCAGTAATAATTTTCTCTCCCGGTGTAGTAATAAATCAGTCTGAATTACATTATATGATACCCGGGGGCCAAAACAATAGTAGTAATTATTTTAAAAAGGGACACAGCGAGGATTTATCTTTATACCTTTATTACAGGATGCTGGCCTGCATCACACATGGACTCACACTTGCCGTCCAACAGCAGGTATCCAGGGAAGCACGAGTCACATGACAGGGAAGATCTTCCTGCAGATACATAGTCTAGTGTCATTGATTGATGAGAACAAATTTGTTGAAAATGAACTGATGCTATTGACCTGGATAAGCAGTGCAGCAAAAAAAAACAAAAACAGATTTGGGTCAATACAGAGCACAGTGTGAGCTCTCCACATCTGCAGCCTCATCAATATCTCATAACCTACATGCTATCGTGCTGAGTGGACGCTTGTACCTGAGCACGCTCTGCAGCTGGCGTGGCAGAGCTCGCAGGTCCTGTGCGTAGCGTCGTGGTAGTATCCCTGAGGACACGAGGGGAGGCAGCGGCCTTCTTTCCGTAAGTAGACGAGGCCCGGAGCGCAGCTCAGGCAGCCGTCCTCCCCACCTCCCATACACTCACCGCAACTCGGGTCACACTTCTCACACATTCTGGAGGCGGTGTTTCCATAGTGACTAGACAGATGTTCAAAAGTTATGACAGAGTAGATTCAATTTACAGAAATGCGATTAGAGCTTTGTTCGTCCCCAAAGGAAATACCTTTTGTTACTGCCTCACATTTGGCTAAAATTGCTCCGACATGACACACAACAAAACACTCCCATCCATCGCTGACGTACGGAGACTTTGGATCCCATTTATTTAACTGCACATCAATTTAACGGCACATTAATTTAACTCTCAATCACCACACCTCCCCTCCCCCAAAGACTAATTAGTATTTTACAGGCAGATGAAGGGCTATTTAAATCTCAGGCTAAATGAGCGTGCATCTCCACCCTGACTAACCTGATCTTTATTAACCCTTTCCACTCCAGGTTCTATCGGTCTGAAATGCATGCTTTCCTCCTCAGTCATTAAAATCATTAACTTGTCCTTGAATGCACCATTATGTGTGCATGTTAAATTGGTGCCATTATCCCCGACCTGATGTTTTTTTTCCCTTTAATTTTTGGTCCAGACCAGATGTTTTTCTTTTTTCATTTTTCTGTTTCCTCTGACCTGATTTATTTCATTTTTTTTTGGTCCCGTTTTTTTCATTTTTTGTGTTAAATTAATTTTTTTGGTCCCGGACCAAATATTGTTCTTCATTTATTTTAAATTATTTTTTTGTCCCAGACCAGATTTTTTTTTAAAAACGTTTTTTGTCCTCGACCAAATATGTGTGCGTGTTAAATTGGTGCCATTTTAACAAAATTTGCAAAATGTGCACTTAACTAATAAGTGCAAATATTTAAATATGTTAAGCTTCTTTTTTTATTTTCTAGACTGTTTACACATGTATGTGAATACATAATGAAAATGTGCATGTTTACTCTGCCCTTTAGTCATGGTTGTGTTGTTTCCACAGAGGTGCATGAAAATGTGAAAAATGAGCCCACAGTGACTAAAAATCTGACAGGAGTGAAAAACCTGCTCGGGGTTAATTGATGAATGAGCGGCACAGCTGGATGGTTTAAGTACCTGTGCTGGCAGGTCTCCACACACTCTTTCCCCTCTCTGAATAGGTGGGCTTTGCAGGTGAGGCACTCGTGGCTGTGCTTTCCAACACAGGAGTGACAGGACGCGTGGCAGGGTTCACATTTCTGCCCTGACTCCTCCTCAAAGTGTCCTTCTGGGCATACGTCCACACAGGTGCCATCTGTTGGAACAAACACACACAAAAGGTTTTGAGGCTTAATAAGCTTGTCGCAGTTTCCCTGCACGTGCAGCCTTCAGAGGACTCACTGAGTAGGAGGTGTCTCGGGTTGCAGCTCAGGCAGTGGCTTTTGCCAGGACCTGAACACCTGTGACAGTATTTGTGACAAGGATGGCATTCCCCGTCCTGGTCTGCGTACTGATGAGGGGAGCACTTGTTGGTGGATGGCACGCAGTGACCGTGTCCGTCCAGCCTCTGATCCTCCCTGCAGCTGGTGCAGGATCCAGCGTGGGGCCCAAAGCACGTGAGGCAGGACGCATCGCAGTCTGGAAACACAATTACTATAACACCTGGAGCGAAGCACGTGAAGGAGGATCAATATTTTAATCTAGACTTTTAATCATCTGTGTGAAAACATTTTCTGCAGCAGAGCAGTGTATCCGCCTCTGAATGTCTGATTTTTTACATTTTTTTTTTCGCTGGCAGCAACTTCAAGCAGCAACAAAAGCGGGCATCGCCTACATCAGTTTACAGGAAGGAACACACCATCCACCCTCTGTGTTGTTGAATAACAAAACTGGAGCGGTGTGTCTTTCTCTAGGGAACTGTCTCTGGCATCGCTGTGCTGTTTTCAAGGTTTGACAGCTGCCTGTTAACCGTCTGCTATTTTAGTCTGAGCTCAAGTCAGGAAACACTTTCAGGCGTAGTGGGGAAAATAATTGAGAAAATGCATGAAGGGCGCTCTGCAGGACAGAAAACATTGTATCGGTTTCAGGAGTGATGGAGCATACTTTCATTGTCGGGGGTTCTGAGTACTATTACCTACAGAAATGAGTTTACTCTGAGACGCCTTATGAACCGGTGCAGTTTGTTTTCTGCTTTGAGATGAATGTTGTACCTTCACAGTCTCCAGTTATTGCGTGCCTGTAGGTGTGGGAGGGGCAGGCGGGCAGACACGCTCCGTTGTGCAGCGTAGCCTCTGGGTCCTCGCAGGCATCACAATCATTGCTGTTCGGCCCGTCGCACAAAGCGCAGTCAGGGTGGCAGCGCGAACACTCCCCGAGCTCTTTGTCCTCAAAGAACCTCTCAGGACAATCCAGCAGGCACAGGCCGTCGTGGAGGAAGTGATACTCCTCGCAGCCTGAAATTGAGAAGAGAGAGAGAGGAGAAAAATGAAAAGTAAACAATCTGCAGCCATGCTAACATATATGTGGTGAAGCTTCAGAAAAATGCTAACATTCACATGTTAATATGCTCATGTTTACATGAGATTTCCTTCTTGTTGGGCAAAAATAAAGGCTGCAGTTCCTCAAGTGGCCACATGAGGGCTACATAATCAAGTCATCCCAGCAGGTCCAAAAAGTCTTTTTTAAAGCTTTTTTCTGTGCTAAAAAATCTTAAGCAACAAATTATATTAAGGCTTAACGTTAAATATGTTTGATAAATATGTTTTTACTGACTGCTAGCTGTCTTTGGCAGGATTAACCTGGAATTTGGTGGCATGAAATGGTGATGACAACTGCACTGCTGCACTGCAAAATCTTGCGAATCTTTAGGTAATTGACTCCTGGACTGCTACATGCTACATTCTACATGCTGTGTTCTTTAGCTGCTCTCAATCAGGCCTTTAGTCGACCTTTTTTTCTCCGGGGTTGGCGACATTAGAAACACCTCTGGTCTGCATCAGTACCTGTGCACTGTCCGAGCGGGCTGCACTCCACGCAGGCTGTGGGACAGTGGTGACACTCCCCGTCATGTGCCGTGTGTGCTGGAGGACACTGGTCCACGCACTGGTGTTTGTGCAGGAGGAGCGGCTCTTCACAGCTCAGGCAGTGGGTGGCGTTCTTCTCACAGGACGCACAGGCAGGCGCACAGCTCCGGCACACCAGGCCTGCAGGAAAACCTCTGAAAAGAGACAAAAACAGGGAGACCGCTGAACAACCAGGCTGCATAAATTACACATTCATATTCTTAACAATATAATGAATGTGTAATAATAACATTTGATGTATTAATTAATTGATTAGTTTTCCCTCTAGCACGTGTTGAGATTAGTTATTTTGCATGTAAATAGGCTGTCATGAATGCCGCTGGGGTAAACAAACTGACATTTTGCTCTGCTCTCTACTCCGCTATGCAGAGGACAACTGATAATTTATCCAGGCAATTGTGCAGAACTTAAGGAATGCTAAAAAAGCTGCAGGGCAGATGGTAGTAAAAATAACAATATACATTCTGACATTTTATTTTTGTTTCTTCAGACGCCTAATGTTTTAAAAAAATGTGATTACAGCACAGTTTTGCCAGCAGGGTTAAATCAAGAATAATCAATTCAGAGAAAATACGTTTAAGAGCCAAAACAAAAACAAACAGCGTGCGGGTTGAAAGCTGACCTGACACACTCCTGTACACACTGGCCATCCTGCAGGAACAGCTGAGCTCTGCGAGTGCTCTGACAGCGGCTGCAGCGCTGAGCGTCCGCGCACTGCAAACAGCCCGGAGGACACGCCTCGCACGCGCCGCTCAGCCGACTGGCAAAGAAACCCCCCGGGCACTTGGACACACATGTTTGCTGTGCGGTCAGAAAGCGCCCTGAAGGAGGAGCAAACAGTAAACATCAGCATCAGTGTTACAGAGCTGCGGATCAGGTAGTGTGACCTGAAAGTCTGACAGACCGTTTGCACACTTCGTACACTGGTTCTTCTCCTCTCCAGAGCAGGACTCACAGGAAGAGTGACAGTCCTCACAGGCGCCGTCATCTGGAGGAGAACAACACCAAAGAAATGTTCATTCCTTAACTTCAAAGTTTAAGAATAACTTCTGTGAGTTTCTTCCTGACCTTTGTATTAACCTGTGTGTGAGTTATAATTAAGATGTCTCCCTGTAATTACGGTATGTTGTTTTAAGGTCTGACTGACTAATTTATGGAGGGAACAAAATGTTCAGAGTACACAATCAGTTATTGGAGTCTGTATCTGTCAGACTGTTTTGAGTTTTTAAGTTGGTTCAGAGTTCAGGGACGGTGGCACGCACACCAATTACCCTCCACCATTTCTTCTCTGCCCCTGTGAAAGAGTCCAAATCCCTGACTCATTATAGGAGTTGGATTAGTGGAATACAAGTATTAGTCTCACCGCTGAGAAAGGTCTTAATGGGACAGGACTCGTGGTCAGGCACACACTCTCCGTCTTCCAGAGTCTTCCCTTCCTCACAGGACAGACAGTCGTCCTCCGGGCCGCTACATGTCACACAGTCCGAGTGACACTCCTCGCAGTCGTTGGAATCTTCGTCGCCGTAGAATCCGTCGGGACACTCTGAAACACACCTCCCCTCTGGGGATAAAGGAGAACTCTGTGTTATCGTTTTTTCACTACAATATAAAGTCCTGCGCTTCATTAGAAACAGCTGGAAGCAGAGAGAACTCAAACTTGTCTTTAACGTAGCTTAAAAGACAAAAATCATGGAAGAGAAAAACGAGAAAAAAAAGAAATTCTTTCATCATCGGTTTTACAAAGTATGACTGGAAAAATGTTTCCATGTGTCCACAGGTGATGCTAATTATAGAAAAACCTATGGTAATGACAAGATCAACCAAAAACGAGCTGATTTTTTTCCTAATAGGTCGAGTATTTGTGAAGCCGTCTGAACATCTGAATGTTGAAATAAATAATAACACCATGAAGTGCGGGTCAGTTTTTACCTGATAAGAACAGGTCAGTCTCACACCAGTAACACTCGTGTTCATCGCAGCTCACACAGTTGTCGTCACACGGAACGCAGGTCATTTCCTCTTCCAGGCTGTACGTCTTAGCCGGGCAGTTCTTATAGCAGCCATCCTGAAAACTGATAACAAAGAGGCAGCAGTCGATACCTGCAGTTTACACACACACACACACACACACACACACACACACACACACACACACACACACACACACACACACACACACACACACACACACACACACACACACACACACACACACACAC
>JAVQJX010180426.1:0-12244 GCA_036025115.1 Ambassis agassizii
ATAAATTTGAAAGCTTCAGACTGACTGAATTGCTGGTCAGGACGATACAGTCACTGGTCTTGTTTTTACTCGAGTCAAACCCTCTCATTAATTTCACATTTGACTTTATAATTAACATGCAGCACCTTCTACCCACTCATTTCTCCATTACTTCTGCAGCTCGCAGTCTTTTGTTTCCTCCCTGCCTGCAGCGCGATCCAAAATGACTCCACAATTATGCTTCTTCCTCTTGCCCAAAGCGTTTTTTGTTTTTTTTTTCTGAAAAGGGGCACACTGACGACACAGAGGCATGACTCTGCTTGGTAATATCTGCAAAATTAAATGTAATTACAGCTTGCCGATGAGGATTGTCCTCTGACTGAGTGGTTGAAACAATGGATTTCTACGTCAGATATTTTAATTCAAAAATACTGTTTGAAAATGTGCATTTATTTAACACTGCTTATTACAAAAGGTTGCAGTCTGCTCCAGGAAATTACAAGACCTCAAATGACACAGCAGTTTACTATGGGTAAGAGCAGCACGGGCGGGTGAAAATGACAGTGTCAAAGGCTCGAAATAAAGGACAGTATGTTGTTGTGGAACATCTGTCTGCAGCAGCTAATGGACAGAAACAGTGACAGCTGTTACTGCTGCAACGTTTCCTCTGGTTAATTACAAGCACACTGTCAGATACATCACATGGTACGGTCTTTATCACATACATGCAACAAGTTATAAGTGGCAATAACAACACATCTGAAATATGTATCTCTACAACTACATTAAAATTAACCCCGGATTTACAGCACACATGAAGGCGTAGCTACATGCTGCTCTGCGAGAGATGCGTGCCGGTTCTGTTTTGGAGCTGTGTCACGCCCAAGAGGCATGAATTTTCACCAACTGGATGGATGAAGAAGTCAGGCACCAGAACACCAGAGAGAATCCAGTAGATTTTCAAAATAAAATAATGTGAGGCTGAACTCTCTCTGATTTAACATAACAACCAGCAGAGAAACAGCCACGGCCATGAACGGGGAGAGATTCATATATAGACTTATATGATGCCACTGATGTTTTTTTATAAGGACAACATCAGAGAGGAAAAGACAAGGTGAGGAGCTGCCCTGTATGTACGTGTGCCGATGGAGTAAACAGCAGCACTTGGACTTGTACGCTTCGGAAACGCGCCCGGTGTGAATTGATGTTGCTAGCATGTAAAACTATGCTTTCACGTCCGGTGTAAATCTTCATTTAATTTAAGATGGAGCTTCATGGCTGACATGAGACTGACACTGGAAAAGCAAACACACTTTAGACAACAGGAAGAACACACACGGGTTAAACAGCAGCAGCTCAGGCCAAAGGATACACACTGAGAGCAGTAAGTGGACACCTGAGGGAGGCTGACAGTAGAGAAGGCCGACCGCACAATGAACACAACAGACTGACTGTGTGCTGTGACTGTGAGCCTCTTTTATGCTCGCCTGCTGGTTCTGTTTGTAATTGTGTGTATCTGTGCGATAATGTACTTGTCTGCAGGGTTCTCTGTGTGCGTCTATGAACAGCGACATTCTTCAAATGGAAACCTGAGCTCCAGAAAACACCACCTGTTCAACGTAACGTAACTACCTGGAATTACATAATCGCTGGAGGGAAAACGACTCGTGTTAAACAGCCATGACAGTTACATTTGGTTTTTGTGCCAGTAAAGTTTAATTACTGCATTTAACCAACACATAATTAGTTGAATGTTTGGGTTTGTGACTCACCATAAAGCTAGTTTTAATTATTACTATGATTACAAACAGGACTGCTAATAGATGTCACAAACATGCTGACATGTAAAAGCTGATTTTCTTAAGATGTTTTGCACATGTTGTATCACTGTGGGCTCACTGTTTGAAGTTATGGAAACGGCACAATCAAGTATTGAACGTGTATGATACGTACGTTACACATGGTGCTTTAAGGATCCTTGTAAAGTTTAAATTCTGCCTGTTTTACACTTTCTTTCCATGATCATCAGTGTCATTTGAGCAAAAAAGTACATGCATTTAAAACCATAAATCAACTGTCTTTTTGTTATTTTACAGTAGTAACACCAGTGAAGAAGAGCACCAGGAGCATTTGCTCGCTGAACTTTGTTGACAGGAAGGCGATGCCAAAGTACAATTTAGAAAACAATGGACAGTAACGTTGAGCAATCTGAGCAGGGAAAGTAAATCCTTAAATTTTCCTTAAAAGCTCTTGAGCAAGACATTTACAGGAAGGTTCAGGTAAGCTTAAGCTCTTTTTTTCTGATGCTGTCCAACTTTACATATACACTTTTACTCAGCTAAATCTCCTTAATACACAAACAGTTTGCCACACCTGCCTACCTACATGTGTAACTGGAGAGAGCTCTGCGTCTTGCTCATAGGCACTGTGGAGGTAGCTCTCGAGGTAAAACAGATGGTAACTCAATCGCCACTCCAGGGATTTACGCTGGAAATTTCCCTCTAACTGGCCCACTTTCTCTGACCTTTGGGCTACTGTTGGACCAGTAACTCAGCAACACACACTTCAATTAGCGTGGCACTGTGACTACAGGTTATCTAATCATCTATCATGCCTAATTTTACAGAAATCCTACATGGTTCAGTTGGCTTCAGCAGACCAGATGATTAAAAGACCAAACCCAAAGAGAGTACCAGATTTTTGGATAACATGTCAGGACAGCAAGTCAATGAATCTTTGGAACACAAAAGCCTCTGCCCTACAGTGGCATATATATAAAGACATGTTGGCCTTTGTGTAAGAGCACACAGCTGTGCATGTATACACATGCACTCCCCCACACCTCTTACATGACTTCCTTGTCTCTCTCACACACAAATGAAACCTCATGACTAGCCTAAAGTAAAACAGTTTGTCCACTCACACTGCTCAGCAACAAAAAAAACCCAAAAAACCTTCAATGTTAAAAAAAAACAACAACACACAACTACATGACAAACACATAAACATATATATATATATATATTATCATCTAAATGCTTGTAGCCTTTTAACAGATGCAGGTTTAGCTGGTTTGGTAAAGTCATGTGCGTGAGGGAGACGAACACTGACGCAACTTCAGAGAGATCTAAAGTTGATTTCAGAAAACATGTCAACAACAAAGCAGGAAGATAGTATGCGTTATTTGTTAGCTAGACTGGCTAACAAATGACACAAAAACAGAATGTATTTCCTGCTATGTTACTTTCTGACACAAACTACTGTTAGTGATTTTATGATACACGTCATCTATGAATCCGGTGTAATTTGTCCTTTGTTAGGTCTCGTGTGCGTTTTGTGACTGTGGAGTGAGAGGAGTAAACATGAGGAAGAGCTGAGCAGCAGTGGAGGGAACACAGAGTGCAAACATGCAAATCGTGGACCCTGGTGTGAGAGTGCTGGCTGCCGTGTCATGTGTGCTGTGATTGAATAATAATAACTGTGTTGTGGTGATAATGATCTCAGAAGATGACAAAGCTGCGGGAGGATAAATATCACAGGTTGAGTTGTGTAACTGTTTGTGATGCTTTGCAGGAGTTTATGAAACAAGCGCTTCACTCACTTTCAACAGAATGCATGTGCACAAACATGTTTAAACACAGCTACACAGGATGTCATGTTATGTATACACATCTGTTTACTCTTTTTCTATAACTTTTAGTCACTATTTTTACAACTGCAACTGTTTGCTGGATGAGAATGGGTGAGGAAGGGCAGTCATGGGAAGGTGGAGGAATGGAGGACCCCCTGTGGTTGCCATGGTGAGGTTACTAACAAGAGTGGCTTGTGCTTGAGTGAGGACAGAAATCACTCTGCTGTCCACAGTTTAATAAAAAGAGTTCTCTCCTCACAGCTCTGTCGTGTTTTTCTTCAGAGCATCAGAATTGTGTTCAGTGAAGTGAAAAGAAGCTTCAGAAGAAGAACTGCTGCACACCAAAAAAAATCATTTTATGTATCCAGTCTTCACAGACAGACTGATTTTGTTGCATCAGTACCGCAAACGTCTGACAATGATAAACCACGTCAAGCTCTTAAAAGCCAGTTATTGGTTTACTGCTCCTGCTTTGTGCAGAAGAAAGTGTTTTATCACTCCAGCAGTTATTAAACAGGGGAAAACTGGTGGATATTTTCTCAGAAACAAAAGCGCCAGCTGATAACAAGCAATATGGCAATAATACAGCAATGCACAGTGGCCTGATGGTGCACATCTTGTTTTTGTGGTGTGTCTTAGATCCTTTGCACTAGTTATTCATGCTGAATCAGGATTGGAGCCCATAGATCCTTGAGACTGCTGGTTGGTAAGAAGCATGACTTGTGTCCACTATCACAGAGTCACTCCCTATCACTGACAATAAAAACTATGGATGAAGCCTCTGGGACGTCGCCATGTTGTCAGCGTCACAGTCCACCAAAACTCCAAATACAGACAAAGAGGGGGAGTGAGAGTGGAGCTGAGGTGGGCGGACAGTCGTGGAAGCAGGAAGCTAGCGCTGTGATAGGACAACCGCCTGTCAGTCAAAGCGACCACGCCCATAATTACGTGTAATTTAGCCATCCACCAGAGTCTGCATGGGGAACTACATGTTTTAACACTTTAGCACAGGCTTAAAGTCTGAACCCCGGAGGATGCTGCTTGTTCCCTATATGGGGAATTTAATGTCGGGCGCTACACAGTAACTTCAGAAAAATACTTTTTTTTTGATTATGTCACTACTGTCACATAAATAAAACATGCCAAACTGTGCCGGCTAAACAAGCTACGTTGCTAGCAATTATAATTTGTGTCTACTTGGTGCATTGTGGGATACACTGAGGGCACTATATAGGTCTAAAAATTCTCACTACACATTTGAACAGCACTACAAAATGACAAAGACACTATATAGTTTGTAATCCCTCCTTGCATGTCATATATACAGTACATATAAAACTCACTAAAAGGTCAATGTGAAAGCAGGTAAACAAGACTTTGTTGTTTGGTATGAGATAATTGCACAATATCCAAGCAGGAGACGTGTCAGGATCGAGGTAGTGACCACATACTCTTTAAATAACCTTTGAACATAGGAGGGAAGTATTGTGTGTTTTGTCAGCTGCCTGCAAACGGAAGCTGCTCTTTGTGTGAGTGATATTTCAGGTTGCCCTTGAGATTAAAAAGGTCTGGATGCTAGTCTGATACAACCACACTACTGATGTGCTTTTGTGTGTGGTTAACAAACATCTTTAGATGATGATTCAAACTAGTCTCCCACACAAACAGACACACTCCAGCAGGGCAAACCTGGCTAGCCTGACACAGCAGATTTTGCAGTATTGTGCTGCCCACTGAGCCGCCTGTCACAGTTTCATTAAAGCAGGAACTGGGCAGACCAGACAGGGTGGAGGGGAGGGGAGGGAAGGAGGGGGCAGAGAAGGTGAAGAGCTGAAGCTGAGGTGATGGAGGAGGGATGGGTGTGGAGAGGGCTGGGTGGCCTTGCATCAGATGCATTAATTATTGATCAGCTGGAGGAAGAAAGCATACAGAAAGTGGAGGTCTAAAGAAGATTTAGCTCTGCACCCTTTTCTCCACCTCCTTTGCTTCATCTCTCACTATGTCATCCATCTCCATCCTGGCCTGCCTGTGTGTTCAATTGCAACCCCAAATCCCAAATGAGCTAGGAGAGATTAGCGCGTCTGTGTCGCCTCGTTTGATTGCAGCTGCTCTTTGCACATGGCACCTCATGGTTTGAGATGCCTATATTATGATATTTACAAGCATAATAAAAAAAAAAACTAAGTTGTGATGATGGTAAACAGACGCCCTGTGTGTGAATCATTTTACTTACATGGTCCGGGTTCCTCTCGTTCCCAGGCAGTGCCGTGCGTAAAGACATTTTCGTCCCTGAGTGCGTTTTGACGTCCAGGAGAAAAAAATAAAAATAAAAGTCGGCTGCAGGGTTTGTGTTTACAACACTGGGTCAAAAAAAACAACAACAACAACAACCCCAGATTAGCCTGGCTGTCAGTCCCAGCAGAGAGAGAGAGAGAGGGGGGGTGGGGGAGGTAAAAGCAGCTTCACTTCTCATACAATCTTCATTGTCACAGTCCGTGAAGGCAGCACAGATCACCAAGACAGTGATCCAGCTTGATGAAATAAAAACAAAGTCTACATCCACCTCATGTCTGCCTGCTGTTGTTGGTGGTGCCAACCTTCATCTGAAGAGGGAGAAAACACCCCCACACACACACACACACACACACACACACCCCTTTCCCACGTTATCGTATCATTTCTGTGGTCGCGAGCTGAGCCGTTAAAACAAAAATAATCCCGGTGGTCACCGGTTTACCTTCAACAGCATCTTCTGAAGAAGAAAAGAAGAAGAAGAAGAAGAAGAAAGCATTGAGGAAAAACTGATGAGGGGTTAATAAGAGGAAACCGAAGAGCAGCAGAACCACAGACTGTTAGCGAACCGTGTAACGGCTCCGCACGCGGGACGAACGGCCGCTTAAAAAGAACCAGGAACCGGCTGAAGCAGCACGTCACACACACACACACACACACACACACACACACACACACACACACACTGAGCTGTTCCGGGAGACAAATCAATGCCAGACTGCGGCTGTATTAAAGAAAGCGACGGATGTGCAGCCTCCGCTTCTTCCTCTCAGTCCAGACGCTCCTCTCTGTGTCGCTTTGTCCTGGAAGTGTTGGCTGCGGTGAATGAAAAGTCACACCGGAAACACAAAAATAAGTCTCCTGGATGTCAGAACCAGCCCGGCTTTTAAAACGTTTTGTTTTCACACGGTGATAGACGGGATCCAGCTCCACGGTGACGGAGAGAAAGAGGACGAACGTCAGGAAAAGGCAGGGCTGCTGCGTGCGCGTACACACGCTCACGAGAGCGCGCAGCCCCCTCTGTCTCTCTCACTCTCACTCTGCGCGCTCATGCTACATTCAGGAACTCCGATTAAAAATCAGTTTTCAGAGAACTTAAATGAACAAAACCAACAGAAATAGGTTCATTGCTACATTTTCATACTTATATAAATACAAATTAAAAGGTTTACATTATTTTTCATGAAAAAATAAACCACATGGAAACAACGCCACCTATCTGAGGTAGTCTATCGCCTCCTGGTGGCTAATGCTATGCAGCACCACATATTAGCCATGATTATTGATAAAAATAAATATTATTGTAAAATCTGTGACAATTTTAAAACTCTTCATTCAAAAGGATAAACGTTGTCTAAAAATCACAAGGACCTTGTGTATCTGTTTGCTGAAGAATCATTTAAAGCAATTATTTTGATATAATACGATATTGATTCGAGATTATCAAATTGCAAATAATCCAGGAAACAAGTTATGATGTTATGAAAACATGCTCTGCAGTAGAATATGAACCTATAACAATTTTTTTTAGCACATAGTATCCCGACTATAAACCGTCAAAAGAAAAGTGTGTTCAAGCATCATGTTGATTTGCTGTTAATTAATAAGAGATCAATTCCTCTCTCACAGTAACAGCTACACACACGCACAGAGCTTTTATGACGCCGTTTCTGGTGGAAGAAGACTCACAAAGTGTTATGTTTGTGTATCTTAAGTATGAATAAGGAAGAGAAAAAGTGCAAAACATTCATGAAGTGTTGCGTTTGTGTGTTTGGATGTATATAAAGGTGTAATAAAACACCTGTGTGGACAAGCACAGACTGCAGCCTCCCATCTCTCCAAGACGTGGACACCTCCAGGACGGATCACAGCTGACCCTTCTCAGCGTGGACATGGACCACTCCCCACTTTATTTACTTTGTTTTATTCATTTTCTATATGTATTACCCCATGCATGCTCCATATCATATCTATATATAGGAAAACAGTAAAGACCGGTCTTACCTGGACTGATCTGGACCGGTTAGATCGAAACCAGGGCCTCATCTTTCTGTCTGTACTTCCTGTTTGTGACTGAGACCTTTAGTGATGTGAACCTGTGCAACAAACAGGTGAGACAGAAGCAGACACGCTGTCATCCCTCAGAGAGGAGAGCAGAGAGACGTTCAGCAGCAGCAGCAGCAGAGCAGAGTGCTGCTGGACGATCGATGCTGGAAAGAACAAGCAGAGCAGCTGTCCATATTTCCAGGGATTGCAGAGCCTGTACTGAACACTGTGTTACACAGAAGAGCAGCATCATTAGCAGCACTGTCCGGTCAGCTGTGCATAAACCAATTAGAGCACAAAAAAAAAAAAAAAAAAATACTGCATGTGAAATTGTCAATATATCTAATGGGCTATGGAAAAGGAAGGGTGTGTGTGTGTGTTTGTGCACAACAGCTAGTGATTTGTGCTGCCTTTGCACGTCAGCAGGGATTGATCCATCAAATAGACCATGTTGACCCAGAGGGCACCGACACACAAATACATCATTTTTTTTAAATCACAAGTCCTCATAAATCCAGGAAGTGACTCAGAAACATGCACTTCCTGTTCAGCTAGTTTATTTCAGGAAAACATCTAGAACTTTGCAGATGCTTTCATGCTTTAAGTGAATATAAATTAACATTTATTCTTGATTTTTAAAGCTCTTATTTGTTGTTGACTGGTTACTTACCTCCAAATTTAAATGAAATGAAACCGTTTTTGATGCCTCAGCTGAAAATCTCTGACTCAGCGTTGACTTTCTGTTCCTAAAAAAAAACAAAACAAAACAAACTGCTGCTTCTCACATGCATATAAATAGCAGACATGCACACGCTCTGCGCCTCCTCACTGGCAGACAGCCCATCATAACGAGGTTTTGTCTCTGCCAATCCCCCACACTTCCTCCCACGATGCCCTGAGCTGTAATCTGGAGGAGATTACAGTCGGCCTGACCTACTGTACAGCCAGACAGACCAAACAAATAAAACACACTTTGTTTCCCTTCTCTCTCTACGGCTTTACATATAAAATTGTAGATTTTGTTTGCAATTAAACCTGTAAATTAGAGGTACAAATAACAAAACTATAGCAGATTAGACGTGTCAGCCTCTTTACACATTAAAAAAAAACAAAAACAAAACAGGATTATTTCCACACAAAGAGATAAACTTTCACTCAAAGCTCTGCAGCTGCCTCACTGGTTAGCTCATAGTTCTTATAGCGCCATCTGTTGGTGAAGTGTTGATAGAACTTTCCTGACATTTGAAGGCAAGTGTCTGTCAGTAAACAACTTAATCTGAGCTAAAACTCACAAAATAAAAGACAAAAATCTACAACAAAACATTTTCTTTTTGCATTTTTCCATCCGTTCAGGAAGTCATCTTTGACTTGCAGTCACTCCACGTGAATTTTCCTACTAAAAAAATACATTGAATTAATTCGGTTTTCAATGGAAGTCGCAGTGTAAAGCAGGGAGTTTTTACACGATGGAAAATGTGCTGATCTGTGCACCCTCTGTGGACCTATATACAATAAAACCACACTAGTTCTGACACACTTGCAAGAAAACAAAACCACATCTTCCTCTTCAGTCAGGTATAAATTCAGACTGCAGCGTCAAACAGCACACTGCGGCCGTCAGCTTCCATCAGTGGTACGTTCAGATTTTTTAACTTGGTGATGATTCGATTTCTCAGAAAGTAAATAAACATCTTTGTCTGTCTTCCTGCTCTAGTCGACCATGTTTTCCATCTTAACCCTTGCCTCTCTGAGCCTCCTGGTCGGGGGGGCTGACAGCTGTCCTCCGACCTGTCTGTGTGTCGACCACACTGTGGAGTGTCAGAACAAAGGACTGCAGAGGATCCCTGCGCTGCCACGGGGCACAGCGAGACTCTACATCTCATACAACCAGATAGAGGAAGTGCCGGAGCGCGGGCTGGAGGAGCTGCAGGTGTGACCACAGCCCGGTGAGTGTGAAAGTGATGAATGCTCACGTTAACGCTTTAACTTCCTGCAGGTCCTGGACTTGACGAAGAATCAGCTAAACGTCTCGCTATCCAGGAACCCCGTGTGGCCGAACATGATGAAGCTGTCCGACCTCTTCCTCCGTAACAACGACCTGACCTCTCTTCATCCTGCTCAGTTTCTGAACTGCCCCGCTCTCACCTTACTGGATCTGAGCGGGAACCACATCAAGCATCTACCAGCCGGATTCCTCCGCGGATTAGCTCGTCTCAGGACCCTGTTTCTCAGCTTTAACCAGATTCAAGTGCTACAGGCTGGAGGTCTGGAGGGCGCCGCCAACCTCACTGACCTGCACCTCAACTATAACAGCATGACAGAGGTGGAGGATGGTGCGTTCAGGGACTCCTCTCCGTTAAGGAAGCTTGTTCTATCAAACAACAGGATCAGCAGCGTGGGCGCGGCGGCTTTCAGAGGGGCGTCCGGTCTGCAGCACCTGGACCTGAGCAGCAACAGGCTGCTGTCTGTCCCAGCTGAGGCTCTGCAGCACGTGAACATGCTGCAGTTTCTGCATCTGCAGATGAACAACTTCAGCATCCTTCCAGACAGCTGCTTCTCCACGCTGAGCCAGCTGCTGCATCTGGACCTGAGCAGCAACAAGCTGAGCACTCTGACCGAGGCGTCGCTGAGAGGTCTGACCGAGCTGACCGACCTGAACCTCAGTCAGAACCTCATAGGCTCTCTTCCCTCTGACGTCTTCAGTCACCTCATCAGTCTCCAGTTCCTGGACCTGTACTGGAACAGGCTGGCCTCTCTCCCTGCAGATATCTTCAGAAACTTGACCAACCTGGAGGAGCTGCAGCTGGACACCAATCAGATCTCCATCGTACCAAACGAAGTATTTAACTCGCTGCACAAGCTCAAAGACCTGCACCTGTCCAACAACCACATCCCGAATCTCCACCCTGATGCGTTCACTGAGCTCACGTCGCTGCAGAACTTGTACTTGGAGCACAACAAACTGAAGAACCTCCCTAAGAGCCTTTTCCACACGTTGGGAGACCTGGTGGAGCTCCACCTGGACGAGAACCACATCAAGGTCCTCCATCACTCCGTGTTCCAGGGTTTAGTGAGACTGAATGTCCTAAGACTGTCTGGAAACCGCCTTACCTCTCTACACTCACACCAGTTCAAATTCCTCACTGCTTTAAAGGAGTTAAAGCTGGATGGAAACCTCATAGCTGAACTTCCTGCACACCTGTTCGGACGTCTCGGAGGTCTTCAAACACTCGATCTGGGTAACAATCGCCTCTTTGAGCTGTCTCCTCGTGAGCTCTCCGGTTTGTCCGGCCTGAAAGAACTCAGACTGAGCTTCAATCAGCTGCGTAGCATCTCCTTCAACAGCTTCCACCACCTGCACGGCCTCCGTAAACTCCTGCTGAGGAACAACAGCATGGACAGCTTACACTCGCTGCTCTTTGTGCGACTCACGAACCTCACTGAGCTCAACCTGGACGGGAACGAGCTGCGTCACCTGCCGCCTGATGTTTTCCACAAACTGAGAAACCTCCAGAAACTGAGCCTGAAGTCAAACCGGCTGCGCGCGCTGGAGAACGAGACCTTGGAGCCTCTGAGGAACCTGAGCGCCGTGTGCCTGTCGGGGAACAGGTGGGACTGCTGCAGTGTGGACGTCCTGTACGTCAGCAGCTGGGTCAGCGCACACAAAGAGAAGCTCAGAGATCTGCCCACCTGCTTCTCCTCTTCATCGCTCAGTCAGGCTCCACCTCTGTCTCAGGCTGCTCGGGCCCCCCGCCTGTTGGAGGGCAGATGCGTTTCGAGTGCGACCACAGTCTCCTCTCCGTTTCCTCTGGAAATGCCGACTCTGCTCGCGCTGTCTCTGTCAGCTCTGCATCACATCCTGCTTTTGTTGATGTTTTGATGCATTCAGGGATTTAGATCATTTCACACATATTATATAAATAAACATGTTTTTTTTTATCCCTTTCTGCTGCTTCTTGTGCAACAAATAATAAAATAAATTCAGCATTTAAATGTGCATGTTGATCAGTTTGTTACTCCATAAGAAGAAACAGACAAAACACTCTTAAAAATATCAGTTAATGTCCTTAAAGAGGTAACTTTGAATGAACTCAGCGGCTCAGGGATGTAAAGTCTTAGCTGTTGTGTACGTCATGCTGCCTAAAAAAAAAGCAAACTTTCTAATGTATTTGTCACATTCTAACAGGAAGCCCCCCCCAAACACACACACACACACACACACACACACACACACACACACACACACACACACACACACACACACACACACACACACACACACACACCCACACC
>JAVQJX010180441.1:0-11849 GCA_036025115.1 Ambassis agassizii
GGTCAGAATAATGTGCGCGTCTCGATTCGACCCACGTCCCCACCGCCGCCTTTCAAAAGACACTTCATTTCATACTTGTTTACGGCTCTCTCTGGAGATCTAAAGTTGAAAATGGCATGCATTTTTAATTCCAAATTAAGCCAGAGAAGAAGAAGGAGGAGGAGGAGGGGAAATATTCCATGTTCACTTTGCCACATTTTGACAAACATGACCTCCCCTCGTCGGGGTGGAGGGATTATACGGAACAAAAAGTTGGCCCACTCGCCGTACCACGGCTTAAGGCTATTGGGGCGACAGATTAGAATATCTTTCACCCTCTGCAGGAGATAAGAGACCATCAGGAAACGCTGCAAACATAATGAACTGCCACTGAGCATGTGTGAAGCTCACATTCATAAATCTTCAAAAACAGTAATGCATTTTTTTTTTTTTTTTTTTTCCTGCCTGCATGCTGGAAACGTGAGACGGGTTATCAAAGGTTGGCTCCTGCTCATTGTCTCTTCCTGTAAGGAGTCCAGTCCCAGCCCCAGCTCCTCTCCTATTATCCCACATAATTACAAATATGTCAGGCGCGTGACGTCTGCTGACGCCGAGCGGCGACACAGCGATACATCTCACCCTCTCCCGCTCTCAATTAGCTGGCGATGCTCCAGGTTAATGGAACTTTTGATTGGGGGGAAAACTCCAGTTTCCTGGACGCCGCGGTCTGTTTGTAGGAGGGACGCGCGGGGGGTCGACCTCGGCCTTATCTGCTGCTGCTGCTGCTGCAGAGAGAACTCTGCCCTGCTCTGATGTGAGGAGGAGGAGGAGCAGCCATGTTTTTATTTGGCTTCCACCACAGGCTGGATTAAGTTGATGCTGCTGCTCTAAATACTTCAATAACATCATCTTCAGCACCTAATGTCACCTTCTAACCCTGTAAAATCATGTTTATGATGCATTAAGTGGATTTCATGATTGCATTTTGGCAGCAGGTTTGATCTAATGTGGAAAAATCTGCAACTTAAAGCCTCAAAGCGTCTGTTTAATCAGAAAATACGCCAATTAGATGCTTTAAAACGCACTTTTCTGACTGAACAATCCTCTTTAAAGGATAATTCTGCTTATTTTAACTTGTCGATCGGGGTATAAGTCGCACAGGAAGCGTCGTCTTCCTCCTGAGGGCGATCTTTTGCCGCCAAAGATGGAGGAAGCGTCACTGCAGAGGGCGCCAACGAGCTTCGACAGAGGTCAGAAAATGATTGATTTGTGACTTAAACTTTGGATTCAGAGCTTCTCCAAACAGAAGCCAAACGGGCAGGCCTCGGCCTCCTCCTCCTCCTCCTCGCCGCCTGGGCAGTGAGGTCAGTCAGATTACCGCGCTCGCAGTCAGCCTCACGTTCAACACTAACCTCCTCCGGCCAAACAAAACCCGCTATCAGAGGATGACACGAAACACCAGCCCACCGGGCATCCTCCTCCTCCTCCTCCTCCTCCTCCTGCTTCTTCTTCCTCCTCCGCCGCTCTGGAGCAAACGCACCAGTGAGTTTCACTGCAGCTTGTTTGCGGCCATGTTGGAGGGAAGGTGACGAGAGAAACATTCCTGTAATTTCCAAAAAGAGCTTAAGGTGGAATTGTTCTCCTGAGGGGGAAGAGCTGCCACCTCTCTCTCTCTCTCTCTTCCTCCCCTCAGTTTACCTAACTCGCCAAAAAGAAAAGAGAAGAGGGGGGGGTTCACACACACACACACACACGGCTCTCCTGAGGAATGGCTGGCGAGCAGGGAAGAAATGCGCCCTGACAATCTCCCCTTCCCTGCGGCAGCTGGATGCCAGAAACGAGCGCAGTTTCTTCTGAGAGATCTTTTACCGAAGATGCCAGGGATTAAGACAGAAGAGACTGCAGGACACTGCTGTGTCACCTAACATTAAACAGCCATAAACTCTCCTGTTATCAGATACTCCGCGCTAAATAGGTCAGGCCCGGGCCCAAGTCTGAGGAGAAGACTTACTTTATTTATTTATGTGGCGGCGAGCGCCTCGACACGAGAATCCTACAGACTGATGTCCAGTTTCATTTCTCACTAACCAGGCTGTGAATGTCTCTCTTTATTAACATGTAAGATAAGAAAACGCATCAGATTTTTTGTTCAGTTTAGGTTGAAACAGTTGAGACGTTTCAAGTGCTTTGTGTGATTTAATCAATACGTCTTTATCCTGCAAAATCCTGCAAAAACAATAAAAAATATTCTGTAAAAAAAAACGTCACTCATGTGATAAACAGTCACGTGACAAAAATTCAGAAAGAATTATTTACATTTCTGTAAAATCAATAATCAGAGAGGCAGTTTTTTTTTCTTCTGTCCACCATGACGCCTCTGAAACAAAACTTTTAAAAGTTTCCTGTTGTCTCTGAATTATTCAGCGGCCACCTGCTCCAACGCAAACAAACGGAATAAAACATCGATGGTTATCAGGCATAAATATGAACAAACAGCATCTAAGAGCATTAAGGAAGCGCAGAGCGACACATGAGGACAGTGTGTTTGACTGCCTGGACACACACACACACACACACACACACATATCTTCTTCACACACACACACCCCCCCCCCCTTCATAATGATGTGTGGCCTGTCAGAGAGACGCAGCCAAATTACACTCAGGACTACAAAGCCTTCGTCCGAGCTTCTCTCTCTCTGTGCAAAACAATAACTGGGATTCAGCAGCTGCAAATTGCACTAAAATTTCCCAGTCTCTTTCTGTGAATTATTAATGAGAGCCAAACCAAAAAAAAAAGAGAGAGACAGCATGCACGAGCAGAAGAGAATGCTATAAAGCTGTAATTATGCCAGAGAATGAGAAATGGAACAAAGTTGTTGGAGCCAGAAAAGGCGAGTCAGAAACTGAAACTAAGAGCTGGAAATGTAGAGCTGAAGGGGGGGGGGGCTGAGGAGGAAGAGTCAATTAAAGCCGGGATGAACAACAGCATTAGCATCCGGTGCTGTCAGGTTCATAGAGAAGAGGATGCGTTCACTGCCACAAAAACATCATTTTCATTTGTTGTTTTTTTTTTTGTGCGCCAACAAAACACACCTCATCTCCTTTAAACGTTAAAATGCTTTACATACAAAGGCTTTAAATGCATCTACACACACACTGTTTGCTCGTTTGAGAAAGTGCCAGCCAGAGTTATGTCCACATACACACACACACACACACAGAGGGCCTGGCATGGATCCCCTGCTCACAGGAGGCAGCAGCGTCCCTCAGGGATCCATAACCAACCAAATAGCTCTCACACACAGAGAGAGAGAGAGAGAGAGGGCAGCTCGCTCGCCCAGCTGGGCACTCTCTCACTATATGTGTGTGAGGACCAGATGACACACACAGATGAAATGAGGTCGATCAGCTGATCTGCAGGGACATGATCTGGCCAAAAGTGTGTGGACGCTGTTGTCTTCTGTTAAGCCTGTCAGATGTCCACAAACTTTTGTCATGTAATAAAAAAACGTACTTCAAAAAAACTGAGGGGAACATTTGACTAAATGAGACTTTTGACTCTTTGCAGAGTGTTTGATTCATGCAGCTTTGTGTGCCAGACGGGAGGAGTGAGTAAAAGTGAGCGACTCAGCCTTTAACTGCAGCTGCTCAGGGTCAAAGGTCACGATGAGTTCTCTGTCTGTCTCTGAGTGTGTGTGAGGATTGGAAAGCATTCCGGCTGGTTCAGGTGTGTGTTTCCTGGTGTTGCCCTGCCCTCTAGTGGCTGCTTGGTGGAAGTGTATAAATGTGTCAAAATAAAGTGTATTGTGAGCTTTTACAACACAAACTTTTTATTTTAATTTAAATATAACAACAAAAGAAATTCTAATTTAAATCAGAACAACTAAAAATCCATGCGTGTGTGTGTTCTGTCACTCACGTCTCCTCTTCCTCTTCTTCTTCTTCCTCTCAGAGTTCAAGGTCGCCATGCGGCTATTTCCAGCTCGTCTTCGCCGCGATCCGTGTCGCAGAATGATAACCCTAACCCTAACGCAACTCGGGGGGTCAGCTGTGTTACAGGAACGCTTCCACGGATCGGGAAAAAAGACGAAATCAATCCTGCCTGACAGTGTCTTCAGGATACTCTGACCTGACTGGACTGTCACACACACACTTCACAGATGTACACAAACAAAAACACTTGTGGGTATAAATATAGCGCACACAGACACACACGCTGTTCTCCAGCTGTCGCTCAGTCTGACACAGACGACCTCTGTCAGCTCCGGTTTGTCTGTCGTCTCGTCAGGGAGGTGCATCAAAGAGACGAGCGCACACTGAACGCATCGTTTGATTATTCATTGATTAGCTTTAATCATGATCAATAGGATGCTATCTCACATTTAGCAGTTGGTGGTCATGTGATCCCGGCTGCTGTTGTAACAACATACCACCAGCAGGGGGAGTCAAACTGCCACCGCAGCTCAATGTGAGTCCATGTCTTATAATTTGACCAATCAGAGAGCGGCACCTTTTTGTTGTTGTCCCCTTCGTGACGTCACAGAGTTGGCCCCGCCCACTCTCACACACAGCAACACACTGAATGTTTGTGTTGCTCTAATATCTGCGAGCCTCTCAGGTCATTGAGCTTCCCCACACACACACACACACACACTGTCCTCTGCAGGAGGGTGGTGAAGGGGGGGGGGGCATATTTCTGACAAATGTGCCATCTCTATAATTAGCTGGAAAGCAACATATGAAACATTAAAGACGCCGGGCGCTGACGACAATCAAAACATTTCATTTGTTGTCAATTATTCATTACTTTGAAGGTTGTGAAGGGGGTCGTTAATATGGAAATAAGCTCGCCATGCGAACAAGGCTGGACTGTCTGATGCTTCCTCTGTTATTCTCTTCCTAATATTTTGCTTTTTCTTGTCTGATTTCTTCAAACAGAACTCATAGCTGCTGGACACACACACACAGATGTGACGACTGCCAACACCTCGATGTAAAAGTAAGTAGAGGCTCCTCATAAATACTCGAGTACTTTTACTTTTTTCTAATAGAGTAAAAAAAAAAAATCAAGAGTGCAGTGTTCTGTTTTAGCCACAAGATGGAGCCATTTCATCACATTGAGACAGTAAAAACTTTATTAAAAAGGCATCAGAAGAGGCACTCAAAACAACATTTATGTGTGTTTTTGACCAGTGTATTAAAATAAATGTTTTGCTATTGAAATTAGCATCATGTTCTGCTGGTGGAAGAATCACAAGAGCTGCAGAAAAACTTAAATTTAAGGTGATTCGTTCTTAATTTTAAGCTGATTTAGTTGTTCAAACTGTTTTGTCTTCCTGCTGTTCGATGTGCAAAGTGCAGCTTTAATTAAAATAAAAAAAAGCTCTGAAAGTCCTGAACCAGCGTCCTGGACTCACTCATCCTCTTTGGGCTTCAGAGGTTCTTTGGTTTGAAGCGCGATATTCGAACCAAAAGTTTCGTCCTCGTCCTCGTTGTTCAGGTCGTCGTAGTCGTCCTCCGTCTCGTTGGTGACGTACGAGCCTTTCTGTCTGGACAGGCACCACATCATCACCGCGACGACGCAGACCAGCACCAGCAGCACCGCGCTGACGATTCCTGGAAGAAGTATCAGTGATCAGTCTGATTGATTTTTCTGTTTGTGAACAGAAGCGCGTTCTCACCTCCGATTAAAGCGACCAGATCTTCACCGTCTGACAGGACGTCTGTGGGGGAAATGATGTTCATCAGTGTGTGTTTATTTGTGGGACGCTGCTGTTTATAGTCCACACTGACCCCGCTCGGCTCTGCTGTGGAAACCACAGCAGGTATCAGTGTGGCGGCTCTTATCTCCACAGCGACAGGCCCCCGAGGCGTCACACTTCCCATCAAGCTCCTCTCTGATAAGACACTCCCTGCTAAACAGCTCAGTGCATGCAGATCCTCAGTGGGTACCTACATTTAGTCCCGATCCTGGTCACTGCCTCTGTGAACGGAGGACGTCCAGACGTTGGAGCCGCGGCGGCAGGTGTGGTGTCGGTGTGCATGCTGACGCCAAGCTGCAAAAAAAAACGAAAAAAAACACACCAGTTCTTCACGAAGTTTCTGCCTGCTGCCACCAGAGGGCAGTGTTTGTTGCTGCTGTTACGACATTCTGCATTTCAACATCCCACTGTATGCTGTAGCTTAGCATACATTAGCTAACTGCTAATAGTTTGAGTCTGAATCATCAGTTTTTCTGTCTCTGTGCAGAAGCCTCACCTCTCGCTGTGTGTTGTGCCACACAGTGCGTCACAAAAAAAAACACATTTCACCAAACAATGGACATCAGTTTTTGGCACCAGAAAACATCCCGAGCGTTTCCATAACAACAGCCAGTCTTCAGTGCATTAAACACAAAACACATGCTTTTATCAAGTTTAATCCAGCAAACACGAGTAAAAGACAAATAAACTCACCAGTTCTGATAGTCAGGCAGACAGAAGAAGAAACACAACAGAGTGTATGCTACACAACACATGCAAACACACTCTCACTGATGGGTGTGGTGTCACTCCCCTGGGTCCAGATCTGTTCCTCTTTTGGCCAATCGTGACGCAGACTCCACCTCTCTGAGATGCTAAACGGCCTGCAGATGTCTGAGAGTGTGCAGCTGACTCTTGCATCATCTGTGTGTGTGTGTGTGTGTGTGTGTGTGTGTGTGAAATAAGAAACGTTTCTTGTCTTTAAATGTCTGACTTTAATCCCCAACACATGCAGAAAACCTTCACAAACTTGCGCTCCACACTGCTGTGATGAACACACACACATCTACAGATGGTTAGTGATTAAAAAGAAACAAAACTTTACAGATTTTTATTGTATTCTGAACTCAAAAGCCTTAAAAAACTACACAAAAAAAACAAAAAAAATGAATATTACTCACCATTTAAATGCTTTCAGTTTAGGATTAGCTGACAGCCTGCTCTATAATCTGTTAGCCTGACTAAAAATTAAGATTATAAGACACTCAGACAATGTAATGATAGTCACGTTTTCTCAAAACACTTCCTGCTTTCACTTGTTTCCAATGGTTTGATAGTCGTGTGTCTTAAACTTAATTTTATCTGGACGCCAAATATGAGAAGCTAACGTCTCAGCAGCCATTTTTTTTTCTAAAGATGCTAAATGATGCTACAGTGAAAGTGACTTGCTGTTTTCTGCTGCCAGCTGGCTCCGTCTACATGTTTAGAATCTACTCCACAGTTTGTGCGTTGCTAGGCTTCACTCTTCCTCCTCCTCCTCCTCCTCCTCCTCACTCATCCCCGTGTTCGAAGAAGTCGTGGCAACAGACGGTAACCATGGAGATGAATGTCATGAACTCCTGGAAGTCGCATTCGGCGTCGCCGTCAGTGTCCAGGCTCTCCATGAGGCGGTCCAGCGTGGCCTGGTCCTTCACGTGCTGCAAGGAGGAAGAGCAGGTCAGATCAGGACAGAAAACTTTCTAACTTTTTCATGTCTTCCTCTCACCGCCATCAGATCGGGCAGCTCGTCGCTCAGCAGGTCCTTCAGCTCGCTCTTCTTCAGTTTGTGTTTGTCCCCCTCTCTCTCCGAGTACTTCTGGAACACCGCGATGATGGTCGCCATCGCCGTCTCCAGGTCCGTCATTGTCATCAAAGCAGGATCCTGTGATGGAACCCTGAAGAGTCAGAGTCTCAGAGAGAGAAACAAAAAACAAAGTGATGCTCTTACCGCAGTGTGGGAGCAGGCAGACACAGTGTGTGTGTGTGTGTGTCCAGGGAGCAGAGGCTGAGGACGGACTGCAGTCTTTATACTGCAGCAGCATGTGGGTGGTGCTGAGGTCAAACTGCTGACCAATCCTCTCTGTCCTCCTCCCCTCGCTCCACCGACCAGCTCCCACAACCGTCAGCAGCTCACAAACAGCAACTTTTCTGCACATTTTGGGGCGATTAAAGAAAAGTCCTCCACACAGCAGGGGGCGCTGCACAGCTGTGTATTTGGAGCCACTAAATCATCTGGTTTGTTCCTTTGACTCCCTGCTAAAGCTAATGATGTTAGCATTAGCTTCGACCATACTTACCTTGAGCATGCCAACAAACAAAGCTAACACAACAAGCTTTCAAAATTGACCTTCCTTTATTAATGACATCACACAGAGATGTTTGGACCCGCCCACTTTAGAGACAGGAAGTGCAGACATCTCAACATCTAGCTAGCAAAATGTTTGTATTGCTAAATCAGGTTGTTCCCCCAAATCCTGGCTAAAGCTAACTTTAAGCATGCTAACACACCAAGCTAACATTGCTAACAGTATCCCTGCACACAAGCTAGCTAATTTTCATTATAAAAAAAGACTTTACTCCATTGATGACATCATTATGTTTGGCCCCACCCACTTTTTAAAGATAGGAAGTGCAGACATCTTTTTCAATGCTAAACCATCTTTAGCACGCACCTAGCTAGCTGTGTTCCTTAAAACATGTCTTTGTGAAGCCTGATAGCATTAGCATCTGGCATAGCTATAGACCCAACAAAGACACAAATGCTAACAAGCTAAAAGCGTGCCTGTTAGCAAATGAAGTGTCAAAAATCAGGAAAAGTGTTTAAAATGACGACATTTCTCTGCGTCCCTGCTTTGATCTGCCTCTGTGCGATGTGCTCGGGACAAAGGCTCGTTTCAGAGGAAGCGTCTGGCCGTGAATCTTAATGAAGACGCTCTTTTCAGGCCTCCAGTTGGCCAGACGTCGCCCTAAAGAGAGCTCAAAAAACAGGCAGAAGCTGGTGTGCCGCGCTGCCAAGCAAACATCTGAGGGGGGGGAAATAAACAGACTAATAACATGATACGAGGAGCTGAAAGTCTACGCGATGAATTCTTCTTCCTCTGCTGCCCTCTGTGACCTCTGACCCCTCTCCTGTAGAACAGAGCCGTTTATTACGTGATAAACCGTGTCTTTGTTTGTGGGTAAATTCACTCCTCACGCAGACGTCTACAGACGGTTTCATTGTTCGCTCCAAACACTGAACGTCTGTGCACAGAAGACACATGACCGACGTTTGTCTCTGATTTTTGGGGTCAGAGTGAGACCTCCTGTTTTTTCTTCAGGTGATATAAACCTTTTATTGATGATTATTTCACCTTTTCTTCTTCTTCTGTGTTATTCCTGTCTCTTTCTGCATTTTTTCTCCAGGGAGACCGGCGTCCTCAAACAGTCCGGGCGTCCTCAGAGCCTAACCGGGCTCCCCTGAGCTGAGCCGTCTCCCTGGCAACCACTCCTCCTCCTCCTCCTGGAACAATGTTTGCCAGTCCACTGAGTCACCACCTGGCAGGAGACCACAACCTGGGATTAACACACATTTACACACACACAGAGGTTGTTGTGTGTGTGGTTTTTTTTTGACTGTTTTATATTTTTTTGTGTTTGTTTATAGGGTGAAAACATGCTGTGATCTTTGACCTTTTTCATATTCTGCTTAATAAATCCCTGTGTGAGGAACATGCAGGTGAGAAGAAGCTGTTGTCATTGTGATACATCACCACTAGATGGCAGCAGAGTGTCATGCAAAAATCTCACTCACAGTTTAAAGATATGTGTGTGTCTCTTTTTGTGATTGTTTGTTGGACAGTTTGTGTTGCGGCGTCACCATCGCAGCGTAATCTGAACAGATTCTCAATCTGTCCGTCCAGGTTAAATCCCATCTGTCTCGTTTTATTCACAGCGAAGCCGCTGTAAAACACTGAACAGTGTGAGTCTGTGTGTGTGTTACACTGAGTTATGGCAGCAATCAAGACACTCAGGTGATTTGTGAAGGTCGCTCGCTGCTCAGAGATGATCTTCATCGTCTCCTTCATCACTTCACGGCCATGTTGTGTGATGGTTTTGTGTCTTTTTTTCATTTCATTTTCTTCATCCTTTTCAAATATTAAATAAGATTTAAAGAACTTTTTACACTAATAATTCATGAGGAAAACCTCGTTTTTTGAACGCTGTCCCGTTGCCTCGGCGACCTGTGAACGTGCCAGCTGCAGAGTGGCCATCTCATGTTGCATCTTCTTCTCCCCTAATCCCATAATCCTCTGCTGCCTCCTCCACACACTCTCTCTCTCTCTCTCTCCCCTCCTGAATCGGATTAAAGCTCCTGGATCACAGAGCTCTGTCCTCACACACACACACACACCTGATGGCCTACATTTCATGTCCGCCCCCCCAGTTTAAGATAATTGAACAGATGAGGAGAATAAACAGGTTTACAGACGGAGGACTGAATAAAGATCCAGCAGCAACTGATCCTTTAAATCTGATTTTTTTTAAAGTTATCAGCATCACAGCCATGTTTCATCAGTTAATGTGTTTTCCTCCTTAATTAATCCAAACTTTTCTGTGAAATTAAAAGAAAGCGAGATAATCTGTCCACAAAAACACCCCCTGATAACCCACAACAACATATGGTGAAGTCTAAGCTACCGCCGGGTCAGAGGAGCAAAGCCTCAAACTCTCCTCGCCGCCGCCGCCAGGAAGGATTACTGATTCAAGACACAACAGCACAGACGAGGGCAGTTTATAAAGGAGGCCACGCGTCTGTTTACAGTTCTAATGTGCTCCTGATTTACTGGTGTCAAGACTCTTTCATCGCCATTAATCTCACACCTCGCCGCCGCGCCTTCGGCCTTCACTCCCCCTCATTCATCACAATTATCAGGTTGATGGATGCAGCCGCTTTTCATGAGGTCACTTTGTGTGCATGAACTTTAATTTTAAATTAAAACCCCATAAAATAACCTCTTCCTCCTGACCCTGCACACCTTAGGCAGACTTAGGCTTTCCACAGGAAGCATCATGATGACGTGTCTTTGTTGTTTGTTTCAGGGCTGGATGGCGACAGGAAGTGACCTCCGTCCCCCCCATCTGTGAGTCAAACCACAACTCTCTCTCTCTCTGTGTATCCATCTGTAAATAAATTGATCCGCAGCTGCAGCACCGTCCGTTTATGACCACTTTTCACACTTGCAGAAAATGACTTATTCATCTCTTTGTGGATTATAGAGCGCTGGACCTGAAACATTCTGTCTTTAGGCAGCACTTTTAGGATTTACTCCTAATTCCTGAAGGTACATTTGCATTTGTGCAAACCGTAAATCACTTCAGGAATCATGGGGAGGTTTGGACAGAGGCCACTTTAAGAAATATTATTCTTTTCTTTCAGGAAAAAAAAAAGGCCTTTAAGTCCTTAAATCCCTGGTTACTAAATGATTCTCTGCATCAACCACATTTTACATCTTATCCAGAGAAACACACACAGAGTGATCAGGCAGGGATTTAACTCAAGGACACCCAGCAGAGATACAGGAGGGTTAATGATGTTTTCCCTCCACATAAACGGCTTCAAATGTTTCATCTTGTGAGGTCAGATCGTTCAGAGCTCAACACACAGAATAACCTTGATGGATTCAAAAGGACAAAACAACGTTCAGCTATTTTTAAGCTGCTGCTGCTGGCGTCACTTTTCAGGAATTCCTGCAGCTCCTTCCCAACCTGCCTCCACATTATTCTGATGCAAAGCGAGCAGAAAGCTGCTTTTCACGTCCCCGCAGCTCCCATTCAGGACGGATGAATGGACGCGTCGCATCCCGCCTGGGCCTCCCTCTCATAGAGGAGCTGAGCTACAGGGCAGCAACTGAAAGTCTCATCTTTGTGCAGGAAACATGAGGTCAGGACGTTTTTTTAACAGATTTCTTGTTCATTAGTAATAAAAATAAAATCAGATTTTACTTTTTTTATCTGTTAATCAAGTTTAATCAAAGGTCGTTTATTTAATGTGTTGCCTTCTAATGTTTTTATCACATTTTTGTTAGATAATTTGACTAATTATTT
>JAVQJX010180468.1:0-10218 GCA_036025115.1 Ambassis agassizii
ACACACACACACACACACACACACACACACACACACACACACACACACACACACACACACACACACACACACACACACACACACACACACACACACACACACACACACACACACAACTCTTATAGCCTGTGGTGTTTTTGCTTAAAGCTTTATCCAGAGGGAAGAGCAGCCAACTTTCAGCTGTGTTAATACTGCACTATTGTTTCCTTTTCCCTCCCATTGAAAATAACAGAATTAAACTTTAGTTCAATAATTATTATTGGTGGCCAAGAATGTTTTCCCAGCATCTGTGTCTGTGGGTTTCCCCCCGTGCTGTTAGACGAGAGAGGCAAAGAGAGCAAACGCGCTGTGACACTCGTGTCCTCCTTTTTATTCGTGAGCTTTCACCATTGGCACGATGGTTGGCCAGGTTAATGTCTCCATACAGCATGTCAGCAGAAGCATCCTCTCCACTAGATGTGCACACTGGTGTGACGGCTAGCTCAGACTTGTTTGCTTGGAATATTCCACTGAAGGAAAAACAAGGAGTGTTTGCTTTATTTTGTTAATTCTGACAGTCTAATCTGAGGTATATAAATTTAGGTGAAGGAAGGTGAGAAAGTGTCCCTCCTGATAATAGAAAGCATAGATTTCTTCTTTCCTCTGAGCTATACAACATACTCTTCCACGGTCAGCTAATTTTATCATCTCTGTCTTTATGCAGGCCCTGATAGAATCACATCAACATTGCACGGCCGAGTCACATTTCTTATCCTCACAGTGAACGTGTGAATCATGGTGTGGCAAACCTTGTTAATCTGCCTGTTTACAGTTTGTTGAGCGGTATCACACTATTCAGGGCACATGGGATGATGTGGGGTCTCTGCAGACTTCTGTGCAGTCTTGTGTCATTTGCTCCCTGCATGACAGAATACATAAACCACGCTCTTCAGACCCGAATGTGTATGGCTATTTTGGACGGATGGTTTGACAAAGGCCAGCAATTTCCTTAGCTTGCCGCACAAATACTCCCATTTAAGTGTTTGGCTGAATCTGAGGCGCCGTCATTGTCGTGTGCCACAAAATGAGTCCATTTCTCTTGACCATGCATCTGAAATGAAGGGACATTTAAGCTACATATGGAACAGAGATGTTGTCACATACTGTAGATTTGTTGTTCATGTGCTTTGCTGGATGTGAAATTCAATCCAATTTGTTCATGGCTGGACTGCACTTTGGAATTTGAATCAAGCTGTGCCAGCAGCTCTTTTTTTGTCTTTGCACACCTGTAGTTAGACCGATCTGACACAATTATTCTAACATAATTCTGAGTTATATAAAGTTTTGTGATTGGTTGTTAAGTAGAAAGGAAGTCTGAAATTCTCACACATATTTCAATTTTGCATATTTATTTTTCTCCTGAACCACATTTCATATAAAAATTCACTTCCCAATTTTTTATTTAAGTAGTATAGGGCCCATTTAATGGAACAATTTTAAATTTTTATTTTTTATTTTTAAAAAGGGGGAAAAATGCATCATGCTATTAATAATTTATTTTTTTCCCCTTTAAACATCTAAATCTCATAGATGTTTTGTTTATGATATAACAAGGCACTGAGGATAATTTAGGGATGACATAAATGTGATCAGACCAGATGAGTCACACTGGTGTGAGAATAAATCCCTCCACTATCTAAGGTCCGAGTGATCTCAGCTGGTAAATAGAGGAATATATGCTGGGGCACAGCCTCTCAGATCCTCTATGATTAGGTTGCTTAACAGTTTAGAGGATGCTTTGAAAGTGAGATTCCTCCTCTCTTTAACTCATTGTCACGTTGTTTTTCAGGTCTATAGATTCTCCTTCTAATCTGTTTAGCTGTACTTAAACTGGCTGCGTTGACATCTCCTCGCTTTAAAGCTGGGATTCCTTTTTTCCTCCTTCCCCCTGGTCGAATACCCTTTCACGTAACTTAATATGCCATTTTGGTCTCCCAGGGACAATAATTGAGTTTAGGCGAAGTTTAAATAGCTTAAAGGACAGGGAATACAGATGGGCATCTCTGTGATTAGCAAACTCCAGCCCAAGGTCTCTGTGTCAGGCGCTGGATTAGGACATTACGAAGAGAATGACAGAGCTTTTTGGCACTTTATTCCCTCTCAATAACATTCTTTCACATATTAAGTTAATTCCACCCCTAGGTAGGGACTTTATCATGCAGAAGACCTTAATCCACTGTTGTTGAGTCCATCTCGTCCCAGCTTTGATGAAGCCCCCCTGCTTTTCTGTGGGTGCAGCGGGCCTTGGTAAGACAAAGCACCCGTGACAGAGACAATAAGATGCAGCTTGAACCACAACAAAAAGAGGTTTCATCCACTGGAGTGCAGAGAAGAGGTGTTGTTAAAGAAAAAAAAAAAACGAGGTTTAAAAAAACATCAAAGCATAAAGAAAAAGAAGAGAAACACTTCTGATCAAGAAATGTGTCACTATTAACGTTGTGTGTTGCTCTGCGTTTATTAGGTGTAGAAGGCCCCGGCCCCACTGATCTCTTGTATAGCACTTTATCTGAGGGTCACCTTTGACCCCCTGCTGAAAAGCCCCAGTTGATATGATGAGCGTAAGCTTTGGGTGTTCTGTTAGATCTTGTATTGGTGCTATCTTGAATTGAAAAGGCTTGTTTGTGGTGCCAGTGGTCAATTTATCCTTTGGCTTCTGTCAGTCTGCATGGGAAAAAAGATTAGTAGTCAGTCCCCCCACCAAATGACCACCTAGGGAAATTAAAAGTCATATCCAGACTCTGGATAATTTTGATGCTTCTAGATGATAAATGACACTTAGGTAGTGTTCACTTAGGTAGTGTTCAACAGAATAAAGCAAAGATTTAAATGATTTATTAGAATCAAAAAAGATGACACTTTCCACAGTTTCACAGTGACAGTAACAAAAAGCTGAGCAGAGCATATGAGCAGTCCATTGACCACTCTATTGAAAGCATCTCTGCTACGCCCTGAATAGAATAATTAATTCAGTCACCTGTCTGAACTTAAGCTGTCCATTTGATTGTCAGTGCTGCTGAGAGTCTCGAAGGTTTTGATCCTTCTAGCGCTAACAGATGGTTGTTGTGGCTCGGCCGGGGCTGGGAATCGCTCCTTAAGAGCAGACAGAGGGTTGGAGGGGGAAAATCCCCTGTTGCCATCCCTAAGAAGACCATAAGCTTGAGCAGAGAAAAAGAAAGGGCCTGCTACTGGTGCTAATTACCCAGAAACCACACAGAAAGTGCCCACTGTCACTAACTGAAGAGGTTCACATCCCTTCTTACACAGATAAAAGGCGTAGTACGAAAACATTTCGCAGAGGACAAAGGAGGGAAGATTACCATAATCTTTTGGTTTGTATCCCCTGTAAGCTGTCCGTGTGTCCTTTTCCCTCACTCTTTCTCTTTCTCCTCCTCCTCCACCCTTCCTCACTCACTCGCCACTGCTCCCTTGTTTCTTCTTGTCGAAAATCTGGTTTTGAAGGAGCAGAAATGGTGGGAATTGGCTTTACAGCCTAAGCCTGACAGTTGTGTTCTTCCCGCCTTCCTGTGATCATCCTTGTCATTGGTGGGCTGCTGTTGGGGTAATCAGACAATGGCAGGCGAAACGAGGTGTCACTGTGCTGACAGACCTCTCTTCATGTTATGTCATTGTTAATCCTCAGCCTTCAGCCCGCTCCCACTGCTGCTTTCATCCGAGCATCCTCCATGAAGGGGATAGGGGATAAATATGATGCCTTCATATTTCTACATATCAAAGCGTTCTCAAGCGGCTGTTTTCTCCCTAAGTGGCGAGGGATTGTACAGCACACAACTCGGAGCGAGAACTTTTTAAATGAGGACATCACAGCGGCCGCTCTGCATTGGCTCCCTGACTGTCCCAGTCACAGGAAGCATGGACCAAAGCCAGTCACGCAGCCAGGAAAACAGGCACTTTAAAGGCATTGCATAAACGCTGTCTTCTCTGGCTGCGGATCACCCCAGAGGTCTGATCCTTTTAGCATTGTGGCTGCCTTAGAGCACCTCGGCAAAGCTCATTGGAGACTATGATGAGGCGTTGAGACAGAGCGGAGGAAATGATTTCAATTAAAGGCAGAGAGAGTGACGGGTGACACTAAGAGCCTTGAGTCTCTGTGAGAACAACAGCAAGTGGTAGAGTCTCCGGCAATCATTATCCAGTGCTTTTATAACATCTAAAAGCTCAAAACATTCAGATTGATGGCAGGATGTGTGCTCAGTGTATAAGGCATCCCATAAATGGCTCCGTTTTCACTCTCTTGCTGTCTGCTTTTTTTGGATTCTGAGTGGGTGGTGTTGAAGCAATGACAGGAAGCCTGCTAGTTTTGGTAAAACCTCAAGTTTACGAACAATTACATGACTTCTCAGCAGTGAGAGGGAGAGCATTTTGCATATCCCTCTCATGTCAGCACAAGCAAAGTGACTATTTTCATTCAAATATCGTAGTCATTGTATTTTCTCTAGAAATCTTTTGGATCAGCCCTGCAGTGTTTGAAATTTAAGACAATGAGTTCTTTCTGTTCACCCCCCTTAAACGCAGGTTGTGGTTTTATTTGAGCAAACCTTCATTTGTACTTTTTCAGATGTGACACTTTCAGCTAAAACACACTCAGCCTTTTCATTTTATTGTTTGGTTTGCCGAGCTCTGATTGCATTTGAAAGCGATGCCACAGGTCCGTTCCCATTGTGTGCGCTGTGCTGTGAGTGTGCGCCTCGTTTCTTTGACAGCCTCAGTGTGAGACTGATGTTTCAGAAGGTAGACATGTGTGCTCCCTGTAACACTGTGTTTACAGAGCCTCCCCACCAAGTCTCTGCACACTGCATACATGGCACAGAAGGCCCAGATGAGATAGCACAGTTTACCGCTGCTCTTTCTAGTGGATGGCAGCAGCGAGGGGAAGGCTCAAGCTCCTTTTTGTAGGACAGAGAATCAGCAGCATGGCAGATTAGACCTTTAGCCTGTTAGCATTTAGTACCATGTCTTAATGGTTTCTGAACTTCTAAAGCCACAGTAGAAACATAAATGCATCCATCAAGGAGATTATCCATTTCCATTTTTATGCAGCTGACAGTATTCTTCTAGTATCCTTCTATTATCTCATTAAGTACAATTTTTTTTAGAATGTACTTCTGGCTGTTTTGTCACTCTGGGTTGTAATTGCTATTTTTCATTGGATTTTCTATGAAAGGAGTTCCGCAGAAACACATTCTTCCATTTTTAAAAGTTCAATTCATTAGCAGTCCAGTCCAGCCTCACTCACTTCAATATGCTCAGGATTTCTGCTGCTGCAGTCTTACTTGGTCTGGTAAGACCACAAGCTTATGTTAAAATAGTTGGTAATGTCTGCATTTGAATGGCCCAGGCAGATTATACTATACCTGTTTGCACATGACCTCACTAATGATTGTGCTATATATTGAATGCATCAGAGCATGTATGCAGAGTAGATAAATCTGATAAAATCTAGATAAAATCTGTAAACATTAAATAATTGAAATGATCCTCTTATTGGATAAAAATGTTGTCTTCACTTTTGTTCAAATTAAGTTATGGTTTTCTTGTGGGTGTTGAGCAACTTCAGTTTCTGTGTTCTATCATCTGTATACACAGAGATAATATGTTAGTATACAATCAGACGCATACTAATGACTACACGGAAAAAATACGACCTTTTTGTTGTCAGAAATACGAGGTTGAGCAATCTGGAGTATAAAATACACTAAAGCCAACAAAACAAGCCAGCTTTAATTCAGTGAAAGCTCTTTTTGAAACAGCTCTTTCACAAATGATAGCAGATTAGCTTGCACTGAGCTGAGCACATGTCTATTTACCCACAGATTCCTGTTTCAGTCAATCTGCATCTCTTATTTAACCTGACCCAGCTCATTTACAGCAGACGAAATGGGGGAAATGGAAAAGAAACAGAGGATGTTGCATTTTTAATCCAGAACATTGGGTAGTAGATTTTTTTGACAGCAAACAGCACTTACAGGTGTGTTACACACAGACAGATTTTTCTACCCTGGAGCCCTGTTGTTGAGAAGCAGACAGTGAAGAGCTGGTGCTGAACCAGTCAGCTAAAGATCATTCTCCATTAAGGTTCTTCTTCATAACACCATCCTGTCACTGAATTCAAGACATAAAACTCAAAGCTGGGTCTAGAGAATCAGTGCTCTCAGAAATGTCAGCATCATAATTACATCCTGAAGCCTTCTCACTTCAGTCACTAGAGAGTATTTACTTCCATCTCTAATTGTTTCCAATCGTTCTGGATATCGGTGAGGCAGAGAATACGCTTTAAGAGGCTCTGTGGGCTTTTGTGGCAAAACGTTTTAACCATAAACGAGACTTGACTTAAAAAGTGTATATATACACACCTTATGCATTTTTCATCCCTGCCAAACTGTAATGGGACCGAACAGAAGTTCAGTGTTTGGGCGCCATCTGAACTAATTACAATCACTATCCATAATTGAGAGGCAAATGCATGGAAAATCGCTCTACATCACATTTAATTTTGGTGACAAAGCATTTCAGAAGCAGCGGGTGACTTTTTTTGTGTTGGCGCGAATGCCTGGGTGGTGCAGCGCTTGATTCTGTGACAGAGTTTATTGAAATGATTTAGTTTGTAGCAGGCTGCGTCCAGGGATTTGCTGTCCAAAGGTGTTGGATGTGGAATTTGAGCGTCATTTCTTAGTGATCCATTTTGCCTTTGTTCTGTTTGTCTTAACACTTCATGCTTTGCAGGTAGTGTATGTATTTAAAGGTGTTTTTTTGACTGTTTCCCATCATCGCACTGTAAATGCATCCAGGTTATTAGTCAATTGATAATCCTTTGTTAACTAAATGGATGTGGTGTATACAAATCCCCCTAAGCTGAACATTTCTGCTAAGCTCACACACAAAAAAGGGAGATTTCAATTAATTCCCAAAAACACAATAACCAACCAGAATCTTAGGTCACTAAATCTATTACCAACAGATGGGATGGGTTATTTGATGGATCTTTGGTGCCAACCCGCCTTGTTCATATTCTTCAGCTGCTGAAAAGATTGAGGAGAGGCTCACTGCTCCATTGCTCTGTCATCTTGGATTTGTGCATCTGTGTTGGCCTAAATATGCTTTTTCTCCGGTGCGGCCGTTGGTGCGCTCTTATGGAACCCTTGATCAAAGGATAATGCACAGACTGTCACTTGGCCTCCCTTAGCAGTTGGCAAGAGCACTCTGAATTATTCAAATGCATTCTCATGAATACTTGTGCAGCTTACAACACTGTTGATGGCAAATAACACTTATCTAAAAAGAGTAACTTACAGTCTTTTGTAATCCTGTAATTACTCAACACACTAGTCAGAACTATTTTTTTCTTATCATCTGTGTTATCAACCATTCACAATTTTCTTTAAAAAAATACAAAAAGATTTTGAAAGTATTTTCCCTCAAACATAAGTAAAAACTGACGAGGAGAAGGATCAGACAAAAATGTACGATCAAATAAAATGCACTATATAGAATATCTACTTCTATTACTACTACTTGTATTGCTTATATCAGTTTACACACAAGATTTTCAGTTGTGTGCAGATTTGGGTCATGTTTTGACACACTGAGGGTCTGATGGTTTAATAGGTCACTTAGTAAGTGACTGACCAAAGTCAAGGGTCATCTCAGGCCCACCCACCAGCCTGCTCCAGTTCACCTGCTCACAGCGTGCAGGAACATGCAGATAACCCAGCACCTCGCACATTTGTAGAATGACCTATTTTTTTTCATGGTACTGCTACTTTAACATTTCATGATGTTTTTATTAATCTGTCTTAATGTTAAGAGATAACCTAGTTGGTATACTGTCCTCTGAGTCATGCTAACGTGCACTCTCCTCCTGCACTGTTGACATTTGGGAAATAAGAGCACCATTTTAACTGCAGCCTTCCAAAACAACATTTTTACTGTATTTGTCTTTGACCAAAGCAAAAACAAGAAATTGGCCAACTGGAACTGATATTATGAATATTCCACTTGCCTTTTTTATATGTGGAATATCTTGTTGCTAATATTGCTATGACATCTCTTGCACCAAAGCTTTCTAAGTGTAAAAGTTAACAACAAATCAGTGTGTGTCAAAGATGGACATCAGCTGACTTAATGCCTGCTAATGTTAAGTCATACAGATGTGCTTTGCAGGCAGAAATTCAATTCGATATTCATTAGAGATTACTTGATCTTTGAAGACAACCTACCCCAGCCATGCTGCATGTGCATGTTGTTCTTTGTAGTGATGTAAAGAATATTTGGCTACTTTGCTGTGCCAACATGTGTACAATGTACAGTATTTCACAGCTGATTGTGTGTAATGACAGATGACATGCGCATTAAAGTACTGAAGACAAACTAATGAAACAAGCGTTTTTTCTTTATAGGATTGTGAATTCCATCAAATGACAGAAACCCATATCATCAACAAAGCTGGTGTCTTCAGCTTTCATCTCTGCAGATGTTCTGCATGTGTAACAGGCTTGCCTTACTGTTGACTTTTGATAAATGTTCAGTCTGAATGACCGTACATTGTTATGATATTTAAATGAACACTGCTATAGATTGGCCACCTGTCCAGGATGCACCCTGCTTCTCCTGCCAGGAGCTGAGATAGGGACCATTATTAGGGCCCAGAAATGATCAATTGTAGGTCATTTATGTTATAGCTGGTCTATAAACATTAAATAAATTGAATGATTCATTCATGAAATCAATATTTAGAGTACATAATCTCACAGTGATGAATTAGGACTTCCAACATTTGGATCATGCAGCTGTTTTACTGTCAGTCAGTATGCATTCAGTTATATCATCTGCTGCTCAGCTCATTTTCAGGTAGCAGATACAAGTTGTGAAATTCAATTATAGCTCAATTATGTTACTTAATTTAGCAGCTACCACATTACTGTTTTTTGTCTTCTCACCTCACAACAACGGGTGATCTCAGCTCTGACCTGAAGCTTTAATACGTGACTTATAACCTGAATCTATCCTCAAAACAGAAATACCATCATTAAGCAAGAAGAAAGGTACAAATCCAACACATTTGTCAATGCTGTGCTGATGCACTAATGCACTAATGATGTTAATATTTGATGCTTTATTTTAACATCACAGGGGCTTCATAAAAATCTCTTCATGACTGTGACCGGTGAAATTGTTTATCCTCTCAGAAAAGTAAAGCGATTGATTTCGTGGGCTTCGGATAACTTCTCTTTTCTGTAAGGTGAAATTTTGTTGCAGTGCTACTGACAGAGGTCAGAGTATCCCAGACTGTGTGACTGTGCACAAGATTGTGAGGTCATATCTACAAGCCTCCTCAGATCTCAGAGCTCAGTATTCATCCCACAGATAGGCCGAAGTCGAAAGATAAAGGTTGGATGTACCTATGTATGAGTCGCTGCGGTTAGTGCAGCTGGTGGAAGTGCCTATCAAATGCAGTTTCGCGCAGAAAGATTAAATTTGTACTGCTGCCTACTCTAAATGTAAGAACACTACCCAATATCACATCTGCAGTGTAGCAGTTTTATATGGCTTAGGGCTACATCATGTGGATTTGGCATTAAAATATAGCATGTGGGAGTTTCAGTTTTTCAGTGCTGAGCTGTGACCTCGTGGGGTGTCTAATTTGGCTCCTAAAATGCAGTGCTTAGGAGCAATCATGCATCACTTTCTGTTACAACTTATGGCTAAAAGGTGTTGAAATCTGAGATCTGTTCGTCCGTCTGTCTGATGTATTTAAATTTTTTCAAAGCTTTTTATAGGAAGCATACAGGCACTTTTCATAGAGCCCATATTCTAGGCAATGTTTACTACACATTCTGTTGAAGAAAATGACGTAAATACTCCAGTGGATTTCCTTATTTACCTTACCTTGTTATTTTGGATCATGGCCATGCAATTTTAATGAACATATTTAGGGATGTTCAGATAAATTGGAAAGCGCACTGTCCAACTTGGTTGCATAAGTTTGACTTCATAGTGTCCAAGTTTTTTACCGCACACCCAAGTCCAACTGAAGAAATTGCAAATAAAAGAATATTATATATACATATATATTTTTCAGAAATCTTGAAAAGAATCTGTTTGTACATGAATTATAATCAGTAGCAGTCTATCTCTTTTTCTTGTCAACGTGAACTATTAGAA
>JAVQJX010180478.1:0-15854 GCA_036025115.1 Ambassis agassizii
CACACACACACACACACACACACACACACACACACACACACACACACACACACACACACACACACACACACACACACACACACACACACACACACACACAAAATGAGTTTCTCCCTGTATTTTCCTTTTTGAGAACAAACGATTTGGCTGCTGTGTGTGTAAACTAAACCTAACATTGAGACCACCCCCCATCTCTCATTACAGCCCTTTTACCACCACAGGACGAGCTGACACCCATCCTTGCTGCACCAGTCTCACACCTTCTTTATATGCCAAAATGGAGGAGAAAATCTGAGATGTAGCCCAGGCAGTAATAACTTTAGAATTCTAAGATGCTGACAATAACAAAAAATGTGGATGTTGGCATGCTAACCTAGGACGAGTATTAGAGACGCCTTGAATAATTTTTTTTTTCAAAATTACCAGAATGAAGCTGTAATTATACAAGAAAAACTGTGATATTATGAGAGTAAAATCGTAATTTTGTGAGTAGAAAGTTGTAATGTTATTCTCATACCATCAAGTCTTTTTTCTCGTACAGTTGCAGCTTTATTCTTGTGATGTTCAAATATTTTTTTCTTCAAAGTCCAGCATACTTCTCCCTATAGGTGAAGTGAACGTACGTAATTGAAAAGTGCATTTTGTAAAGTTTGCAGAGGGGGGCGCTGCACATCATGATGCACTGTGCTGTAATGTCACCTATTTTAGGCAACCAAAAATAATAATTTAGCACAGACATTAGCTGCAAACTCGATGCTAACTCACCACCATGTAACAAAGATGACAGTTCAGTCTGGACTGGAGCTGTGTGTGAACAGCAGCAATGGCTTTTACTTAAGGTGCTTTTTTCTTCTTGTGTTGATCTGAAAGCAGAAACACTGAGAGCCTGGTTAGCATCCTAACATCTATCAAATCAGTACATAGACATCTCAGCTGACTTCTCTTAGGAAACTTTACCATAAATACCATTTCCTGGAAGTCACTGCTTGTATCCACTTTGATATTTATTCATCTATACACACTGTGCAGCTGAAAATGTACAAAATGCACACAGGCAGAAAAACTGGAATGTTGATGAATGCAGAGGTCAGTGGTGGGCAGAGGGAGGGAAACGAGAGAGGAAGAGAGCACACAGGCACAATTCACACACATGGTTCTAGTTACGCCGACTCCCATTAAGGACAATGTGGTCTGGAAGAAACTTTACATTTCACAGTTCTAAGGGCATTTTTTAAGACACTTCTACCCACCACTGAAAGGTCACTTGAAGTCATTTGGGGAGAATACACAACTGTGCAACTGAAACCGTCATTAGAGAGCAACAGTGGAAAAGTGGAACAAATGCAGAGGTCAGCAGTGGCTTACACTGTAACGCAATACACAGACAGAAGGACAAAACATGCTGCTGGATGAATATGTGGTACATTTGCAGAGATAGATGGAAGTTTTCAAGTCATACTGGAGCTTAAATCCTAGGTTTTCTTAACTAACTTAAATCAGGGGAAAATGTTACTTTGTGATGAAGATCAGAGCAGAAACAAAGTGAGCCGGATAACTATAAGATAGTGAGGGGAAGGATTGGGTGCCTTTGTGTCTGGGTTTCAAGTTCGCTGTTTAAAAAAAGGTCTCTCTGCCTTTCCATGGTTGACTCCAGAGGATCATTAAATGAAAAAAAAATGTCCAAAGTAGTTTCACACTCGTGGAAAGTGAGAAAGCAAGGAGAGCGTATCGTAGGTATGAGAGATTATCTGGTTCTTATCTGCTACGAGAAAATCACAAAGTTTAATGTGAAGCAGCCCGAAAACAGGTCAGAGATCAGGTGTCACAATTGGTTGCAGCTTTCTGGATTTACAGTGTGTGAGTGTTTGTGTACGAGCCTTCATGTACTGTAATTCCAGCCTGATATGTATTTAAGTGTGTGTTGCTAACAGCCTGTTAAGTTGATGTTGGCACCAGATGAAAGGGATGGCATGGCCTCACATACTTGCTCGTAGGTGGGGGAGGGGGGCTAATTGCAGGTTTAGTATGAACTCTCTTGAGCAGCGGTCATTAGAAACTGTAGCCTGACACACATACTGAACACAGATTCAGTGAGACTGAGGCTGGGAACACACTAAGAGTAAATCACACATATAATAACAACGGATCTCTTTAATTTACTTTGTCTCCTTCATAAATCTGTTGACTTCAGGAGGGGTTTTCCTAAATTTAACTGGCATAAGAACTTTTTTTCTGCTAAAGTTGAGCTTTAACATATTTTATGTTTGCGATAATTCCCGAATAATGCACATTTATGACTTTAAAATAATGGTTTCACATGCTAACATGACGCTGTCATGTTTGCATTTGAAGGCTTGGTAGGTGTGGGAGGAGCTAACTGGCTAACATGTGACGTGATTAGCATCCCCTACTAGCAAAGCATGAAATGCCGTTAAGGCCATCCTTTGATGGATGCAACCCTCTGAACTGACACTGCTGCTACCCGTATGTGATTTCACTCATTATGCTAAGCTAAGCTACAACAATTCCCATTAACATGGTCGGACAGTACTGGTCATACAAATGTTAAACTTCCCTCCCCTGCTGTGATGAAAAATAAAAACTTAAACATAACATTAGGTGTGACGGAGATCAAGATGAAGATGTCATAAGTTGTATCAATTGTGAGCAAGAAAGCTAAATATGTTCAATTATTTCGTTTAAGTAGAAGCATCATCTCACACTAAAAGTCTGTCACCAGCTGTGACACACAAAGTCCTGCTGACGTCAAGCTGCAAATACCACATTTAGTCTGTCTGATCAGACTTTGGACGCTCAGTCATCTGAACCTCCAACATCTTTTTGCAAAAATAAAACTACAGTATAAGAAGAAATGTCCTTTTGCAGCATAAAAAAGTTATATAAAAGTTCATATGAATTCATATATATGTTTCCTTCACAAATCATCTGAATACAAAACAATACAGATTATAAATAGACAGTACTTTTACAAAAGGCACAGTTAAGTAGTGGTGAATATGTTCCTCTCATAGCTGCTGCTCTTCAAACAGTATCTGAGCGTACACTGTGCCGCTACGAGACGCCTGGGTCTCAGGAATCGGCTTCATCAGATCCAGCTCCGCGTAGGTCAGATTCTCCTCCACTATCTTCGGCTAGAAATGTAGAGAAAGAGGGAGTCAGTGGTGAGAAAAGAATCTCCATTAAGCTAATTACAGAGGATACTTTACTGGGAATCGAGTTGAAGTAACCAAAAATTCAATTAACTCTTGAAGCATTTTGAGTTATTATGATGCCAAGTTGCCACAGAAACTGATTCCAATAGCAATTATACAATTAAACCTGGGGTTATGTGGCACATGGTTTGGTGCTCTCCATGGGAAGTAGACTGAGGGCACCAACATATTTCTTAACAGTTGAATACACTACACATTTAAAAAAATAAGAAACAACCAGCATGCAAAAAGTATAAATGATGGTTGCTCACCAATAAGACTTTCCTTGGTTGTGGTTTTAAAAGTTTTGGTTTGTGTGTTTTGTCTCCAATGGGAGCTGCAGGGTACAAAACAAAAGTTAGTGGTTGTAGCAAATAAAATACATGTATGAGGAGCAGACCTCTCCTTCTTTGCTGGAAAGTTAATAGGCTGCAGTTCCACTTGTGTCCACTTGAGACCGACTCCAACTTTAAACTTTCAACTTTTTAAAGCTCTCTAATTAACATGTTATATCTCATTTTGAATTGCTTATGATATTTTTACTCAAAGCTGTCTTTGAAGTTTCCTCTGCTGCCCCCAAGTGACCAATAAAATCAAAATATCTGACACTAAGGGGCCTAAAAACATCAGAACAAATGGCAACAATGAGAAATGCTCCTTGCCAACTTAATGAAACAACTATAATGAGCATTCAGCAAACCGACTTTTTTTTTTTTAACCTTTTGCTGGTATCTCAGGTGGTTTCTCCTCTTGGTAGTCTCGGCTCCTTTTCTTCCTGTACCTCCTCTCCTTCTTTGGCAGAGCAGGAGACACACTGACCACACTGGTGACGGTCTCTCCTGAGCTGGAGTGAAACCAAACGAGGACACGTTCAGTCATTCATACATCTAACAACAAGATGTGCTGACCTCAAATCTTACCTGTTCTGAGGACTTTTGACCAAGTGGTAATTATCTGCAAAGATTAAAAAAAATATGTTAATGTTCTTAGTTTGGTTTAAAGATGAAAGAAGAGGAGCAAGATGGAGACTGCTAACCTTTTAGCCTCTGCTTCCTCTGTATGTACTGGCATGTTACTGTCACGGTGAACATGCACATACACAGCAGACCCACGGAGCAGATCAGCACCGCACACAGGTACACATCTGAAACGCACACAAACACACAAATATGAAGAGAAAATAAAAGGAATGCATGTTTTACTGAGTTATTTTCAGGCTCTAGTACTGTATCTGCTTTGGCTATTTTTACCAACCAAGGGCAATACAGCCACCGCAAAACACACACACTAAAAATATCACAGCTTACCTTCAAACAAGCTCCACAGGCTTTCTTTGGCCTTGGTGGCTGGGAGGACATGCACTGCAGAGAAAAAGAGAAACAGTCCGAAGTCATCACTGCGGCTGATTACATGCTGACTAAACAAAGCAAACAGGCAGGAGGAAAAAAAGATGGCCTCCTCCCTGTGTGATTGTGATTCACAGGGGTTAACCTCTGCTGGGAGAAAAATCATCTTAAACTCTCACCTCACTCTCTGGCTGAAAGTGAATATAAATATTATTTTATTTGTTTGCCGTCCAGCTTCAGACAAAAAATAAACATGATTGTGGTCCTGCACGATAAACATCATAAAATTAAACATATTTAACAACTTCAAGCTGGGCAGCCTGCTGTCTAATGCGATTAATAAAATGTGGCCGTTTTGTGAAAGAAATCACAACAGAACAACAGAAACGTTGTCAGGGATCTTAAAAACTGACAGGATGCTGATATTAAAAAATAAAGAAATAATGATCTTCAGAATAAGAATATATATCAGAATAACCAGCACAAGAAAGTAATGCATTGACTGAGGAAAAGCTCAGTAAAGACTTATGACCTGTCGGGGAGCTGATGGTTGTGAATTCTGTGGAATGAGAATCCCAGCTATGCATCAAAATCTCACCTCACACACTTTCTCCACCCGATCTGACCACAGCCGTCCTAACACCACTCTACTCTCACTGACGTGGTGGTAGGAAGCTTGTGAACTGACACCCACTACTGCATCTTGAAATACTCCAAACCGCCAGCAGCTGACGACGGGCAGGCTCGCCACCGCCACGCCTGCTGGAGACGTTGCCTGTTGCTGCCTGACAAATCAGCAGACATGCCAGCCTGCATGCCTCACAACATACAAAAGCTACAGCAGGAGATGTTTTCTGAATTCAGACACAGTAACATGTAGGTGCGTTCTTCAGACCCACATAAAGGCTTTTATTGTGAAAATATTCCTGAGCCTGCTAAAACAGCTTAAAACAGATTTGTTTCAAATGGCTGATCATCCCCTCACAGTAAACTATTCACTGCTAAAATCTCTGACATTTATGTGTGTGTCAGGTTCTGTGTCAGTGCTGGAATCACTGTGAATCAGATCAATCTGCTGTGCTGTGTGCCATAAAACTGCCTCACAAAAAACGTCTTCTTTTTACTGTGACTTTTTGTAGGCATCAGGCTACAGTGGAAACATTCATCAGATGGCTCTGTGTCCACCAGAGGCACAGCAGTTGTATTCAGCTGTATTTCAGGCTTCTTTCTGTGCCCTAACAAACCCAATGTAGTCAACACCAAAACTGAATAATGACCCTCTGTGACTGAATCTCTTTAATTTACTAAATTAGAAATGACTGAAGCTGAAACAGCCACATTGTGTGTGTCCTAACTTCACTGTGTCTCCTTTATGAACATAAACATAGACCTATTTTGTTGGCTTCTTACTCATATTTCCCTTTTCTTACAGGAAAAATCTCTAAAAAGATGCTTGTGGTTCTGATTTCCATTTTACTATACTTAAACGCACGCCACATCCGAGTACCTCCTAGAAACACCCTCGTTAGCTCACAATCGCCCACACGTCTTATACAAATACCTACAAGTTTGGTTTGTTTATGCCAAGAGGAGGTTGGGTCCGTGTGCGGCCCTACCAAACCCTCTGACCCCTCTGTGTTTATTGTAGCAGTAGTAAGTAGAGTAATGGGGTTTTTTGTGTGATTGTGGAAACCCCTGGTCACCTGATGTTATCCCAGCCTGAGAATTCCATTAGTTTGAAGTCAGTTATCTGCTGTGTGTCATTTGAAGTGGGGGAACAGGAGAAACGGTCCCACGGGTGGTTTTAACCCTTCAAATGTGTAGCTGATGTTTATCAAAGCTGTCAACACGCAGCTTGGATAGTGGGAAGAAATTCCACTCGCTGCTGGGCCACTGGGACGAAACAGAGCTGTTTTCCTGCTTTTAGACTTTCAGCCTGTGCACTATGATTTATACAAAGCAGATTCTGGACCATGTATTGTATCCCCAAGGCTAATGATCACTGGTTAGCCAAGGTTTTATGTGCAAAAACATAAAAATTGTGGATTGGAGGATACACCTGACGTACAAAAAAATGAGAAAAAATATGAACTTCTGTGCCATTTCTTTACAAATACAATGAAAGTCTGTAGTCTATAATCACTCAGGCAAGGCATAAGGATGCACTACAGCTGTCAGTCAACCTGATGTAACGTCATGCTGCCAACACAGCGACGGTCTGAGACATTGCTTCGGAAACCAGCAGGTGACACAACAGGAGCTTCATGCATAGGTTTTTGTTCAGCATTTCAGGGGCTACAGATACAATAGGGTGTCTATGAACCAGCAAAAAGACAAAGTTTGCACAGTCTGACCAGTAATTTAAAGACTAAAGCTTCCATGGAAGAATCTAATCTGTTAGATCAGCTCCTCACATTATCGTGTCACTTCAGTGTAGCTGTGCAATACATACTGTATGTTGTCATTCATATTTAAATTACAGTATTCACTCAAAAATGTGTCTGCAGGCTCCTTTATTATTATCACTGAAACCATAATGGTCCTGCGCTTCCTTGAATGAAAATAACTTCCCACATCCTCAACCACAAAAGGTTAAGAGCCAGCTGCCCACTCCACTGTCACTGCACACATTCCACTTTTACCTTCCTCAGCACAACTATCTCTCACAACCATTTTCTGCTGAGTGTCGCTGGGCTCTTTCTCTGTTTGTTCTACTTTTGGGAGGGAAACTCCACGTGAAGGCCAATGTCAACAGCTCACAGAGGGGACGGCGTGTCTGTGAGGGCCTGGACTTGGCTGAGTTTGACACCCCAAAAGTCGCAGCCCGTAGGAACGCTTCCATGGAAAATGTGGTGAGTAAAATGTGGGGAGGAAGACTGTACTACAGTAAATTTAAGTGTCGCCAGATTGTTGCAAGGATGAAACAAAATGAACCTCTATTAAAGTAGCAAAACAGTTAGCATTAGCATCACCAATGTCTGTGCACAGTAAACACGTTTCATTTTTGGATTTATACACGAAGAAGCTTTGCTAATGATACCCCAGTTTAAATCACCTGTAAACCCTCATCCTACAAGTCCTGGCAAGAAAATACACTCCCTTAATCTGCCACTGTTATTGTCAAACACATTATAAAACTCCACAGTTTCAATGTCTCTGTGTGAAAGTACATTTGAACTGTAAGTAAGAGGATCTGTTTGCAGTTTCTGCTACCAATGAATGTGTCATCCATTCCACTGCCAGCGGTGGCAGTGAAAACCTCACACTCTCTGCTCTTTCTCCAAGATCCTTTACTCAGACGGAGCCGCAGAGATGGAGGATCCTTTTATCTCAGGCTTGTTCCTAACCAATGACATTTCCCCTCCCAAATCCAAAGCAGGACGGCGCTCTGTGCTCACAGAAACCGCTTCAGCAGCATCTTCATCCAGATGAATTACATCATCCAGATGTGGTCAGAGAAGCTGCTGCTACTGGAGACACATCATTGTTCCCTCAGGACAAATACTTATCACAGTTTGTGAACATCACACTGTTTACTTTGGAGTCGTATCTGGCAGAAAAGCTGTATCTCTGCAGTCACATTATTTATTATCAAAACAGCATTTGTAATTGCTGCTTCTGTGGTTGGAGAAATCGCTATCAAGTCTCCACTCTGCACCATGAAAAACAAATCAAACATGGACCCCCATCTGTCCAGATGTTGCGACCCTTTGAGAGGCTATCATCACCATCACAACATACACAACAGATACCTGGCTCAGGCTCAGGTGAGCCAGCCACTGTCATGGACAGAGTGCTAAAGATCGCGCCCTCACCTCTGAGCTCCGTAGCAGCGGTGCAGTTGGATGAAGCCTTCCACCGGTCCTGATGCTTTTTAAACTCCTGCACCCGGCACATGTAGAGGCCCCGGTCGCCCTCGGACACGTTCAAAATGAGCAGGTCAAAGATCTTCCCCTGCTTCACCACTGTCAGCTTCAGCTTGGGCCAGGGGAAACTCTTTGTGTAGTTACCATAGAAACGGGCCTTTCTCATGTTGACCCGGGCAATGAGGAGTTCATCCTCTGGCTGATCTGTGCCTGCCGGCAAAAAGGTCCATTTTACCACCGGTAAAGCGGTGTTGCGGCGCCGCTGGGACACGACACAGGTGAGTGTAATATTCTGACCCTCCTGGGCCACCGTAAACGGGGAAGGAGTGATGGTGACATTAATGGCCAAACATAAATCTGGAAAAACAAGCAAGTAGTTATCACAGGATTTAAGGATCTCTTTAAGTACATTTCTGTTTCTCTACACTGTACATTGTAAACAAACACAAACGTCAAATTAAGCAGTTCATGTCTTAATTGGTTGTTTTCTAAAGCTGCCTGAGTTGAATGACATTGTGCCACTAAATTTTCAGTGAATGCATGGAACCAATTAAAACAATGAATCACAAACAATAAGAAAAACTATAAACCCGTGTAGCAGTACAGTAGAAAGAATATGAAAAGAAGGTTTGATTAAATGATTAAATGTCAGAGCAGGGTTGGCAGAGAGGAAGTGGAACAAAGCACTGTCATGTTAGAATTCTGCGTTCAGTGCTGATTAGCATATTTATGCATCAGTATGTCTTCAAATTATGTCATCAGCGCAAGGTGGGAGGTTGTGCTCTAAAATTGACATTCTGAAAAGTGTTTTCAGCCACTTGTCTCGTTAGAAATGGACAAAATAATGGGATCAAAGTCTTGCTTACCATTGACTGTTTAGCAGAGAGAGTCTGAAATAAATTGTGAGCTTAAACTTATGTTTTATTATCCTTTGAACTACATTTGAGGGTCTAAATTAAACTATTTTAAAGAGCTGGCAAGTTCAAGTCCTCCTCAGTATGAAAGCATTGCTGTGATGATGTGCAGCCATTTTCATTAGACTTCTATTTGAATTAATGCTGCATGAAGCCTGATGTTTTAAAGACATCAGTGTGTAGGTTGTTTCTGAAATCCATGCAGTCGTGCTGTTTGTTGTTGCTCAACAGTCTTCTTCGCTGTAGAGCTGACAGTCGTGTTATTTTTGGCTGTTGTGACGCCATACGTGGGATGTACATAAGTTAAGAGGAACTTTATTGCCTTTTGTGTGTCGCATGACAAAATTAAGACATGTGCTTTTTCAGCTTTTGGTAATTTTACGGTTTTCCATGACACACAAGCATTTTGCTGATGCTTTGAGAACAGCACGTTCAGTAATTAACACAGTTTTGTCTTTTATTTGGTGACAAAACAAAAACAAGGGAAGTATATTACAGTATATTATAGAGGCTGTGACACTTCAATTAACCAGGAGGTGCTCTGTTTGGCTTCCAAACACTCACAGGAAAACCACCAATTTTCACTTAGGAAGGCCTTCACATCAGTGCAAACATGTCCCACTTTGATAAAGTTGTGATTTTCTTGCCAACACATCCTACAATCTAAAGAAACAGGATTTATTTCAGCAGGAATAAATCCACCTCTTCACCCATCACCTCAACACTGTCCCTGACTCTGTGATTTTCCTGCAAAGTTGAACAATACGGGAAACTTTTGTCTTTATCATATTAAAGCAAAATGAGCTTGTCTTACCTCCAAACAGTGCTCGGGTAAGAAGAGCGAAGATCACAGAGGAGATCTTCATTTTTCCACGGCTGCAGCCTCCATAAACTCCCAGTTAAATGTCTGTGAAGAAAAGAAGCCCGGGTCTCCCTCCTCCTCCTCCTCTTCTTCTCTTTTCTTCTCCCAGCTGAGGAGTGTAATATGAAACATTGGACGCTCTGGTTCTACTCAGAACCTCCCTCTGCTCCTCCCCGTCCTGTCACACACAGTGAAAGCACATTTGGCACATAGACACACACACACAACATATACATGCAGAGCAGACAGAAACAGACAGGTGACCATGTGTGAGGACACACACACACACGGCACCTCTCGTTCTGGAGAGAGAGAGAGAGAGAGAGAGAGTGGGAAATGCAATTTCCTGTGCAGGATGGAGGGTGGAGAGGAAAGAGGAGGGGTGTGTTGTTGAGATTGACGCCGAGCAAATCACACTTCCAGCTGTGGCGGATGGCGGGCACAGACCTCAGTCAAGGCTTTTATTTTGGAACACACACACATGCTGACACAGGGGGGTTGGTGGGGGTTGGGGGCTGCAGTCTAGGATTCTCTGTAGCCAATGAGATGATGAAGAAAAACTTTTAATCTGCTTCATCATCATCCTCATCATCTTTAAAAGAATCCCTTGAACACTGTGGTTACCATTGTCTGTCTGCCATTGTGTGTTGTCTGGCGTAACAAGATCCCACAGTGAATCTTTGCAGCAGTCTGTCAGCTCAGGGTTTTTAGGGCACTTTGCAAGTTTATATCAAACCTGAGAGAGGCACTCTGTGGAGCTCTGAGCCTCTTTTGATTTACAGATAAAACAGACTGCTGCTGTGGGGCTCTTAATTGCTCCTGGTGAAAAACATGGATGTTGTTTTGACAAAGAGGTCCCTACTTTACCTTCAGGAGTCACTGCAAACAGTCCAGACTCTACCAAACTGATGCTCAAAGCAGAGTAGAGTTTCAGTGTTTATTCTGTGATACCAAAACAAGCTAAGAGAGGCTAAAATTCTAACCAGTGACATAGAAACAATCAAAATAAAAAAATAAAAAAAACAGGAACCTTATTCACTGTCACATGACATTTTTGAAACACTAAAAACTAAAATTGTGAATTAATTTTTAGTTTGAATTCTTTAAAAATATGTTGCTACAAGTGATTCGCCTCTGATACATTATCAATTTATTCACTGTTAATGGAAATATATAACCTTTTCTGTTATGATGAATAGGTGAAGTAGGTCAGCTGCTGTATGCTGAGGTCTCTGGTCTGGGGGAACATTTATGAGTGAGAGTAGGACCGTGTAGTAAACTTCAATGATCACTGCATCTGTTAGTTATTATTCCCTGTTTGCATAGAGAGTTACCACGATATTAGAAACGGTTTTTATTGGTTCTTCTTCATCCGTCTGTGGGCTGGAAAAAAGACTCCAAAAGTTGGCAAAGCACACAGACTCCTAATGTGGATGATATATATCATATGGCGTGACGGTGAAACAGCTCTGTAAGTGGAGCGCAATATGATCACATACATGGATTTAATACATAATAATTAATGGACAATTAATGTTCATTTAACAAATGTGCACTTTTTTGCAGTCTATAATTTTATTTATAAAAGCAATAAAAGGGAAAAGAGCTGTGTTGGATGACAAATGTCCCTTTAAGAAACAACAGGTTAAGCTCACAGCATTGAGGCTTGTTTGAGGTAAACATCCCCCCCTTGTGGTAAAGATGTCAACTGTCTCCTCAGTTTCTGATGAGTGTTGCTAAATAATCAGCGGAGAGAATGTGTGTCAGTAGAGCAGCTGGTTTTTTCCTAGAAGCAAGTGAAGGAAAGGCCACATACAGCTACAATACACCTACATATTCAGGTCCAGAAAATATATGAAACTAGAGAACAGCCAGAGTCAAACATGTTGTGATAAATCCTCCCTTAAACATGTAATTATTATAATCAATGATATTACTGAGATGGTTAAAAAAAAAGAGGTAAAACAGTTGTAGTTTGATGTTTGTGCGACAAAAGGTGACGAGACGAGGCGCCGCCTGCTTGGCCCTCCACTCAGGTGTCACTTTTGCAGGGTTCACATCCTTGTGCATATCACTCTGTGTGACCTTTGACACCGCATGTTAACAGACACCACCGCTCACGGGACGACCTGATTGACTGAAAAAGTTTGAAGTGAGCATGTGAGGCGGCAGTTGAGAGAAATAAAGGTTATGCGACTGTGTAGCTGCCATCAATCATTACAAAAACAAGAACAAGATCCATCGTCATGTCTTCCATGGACAAAAGAACAGTTTGATGTGTTTATTAATTAAATTTATATCTTACCTATGATTGTCTTCTAGAGCTAAAGGTGTCTGCAGGAAAATTCAGGGTGACATATATAAATAACCATGTATAAGCGTATTCATAAAAATATCACATTACACCATGTCTGTCATCTCACCATTGCTGTTTTCAAGCACTTGTTTCCTGATGATCCACATCTTTACAATGATGAACCCCACAGCTAAAAACAGGCCGATCCCTCCTCCGATCAAAGCGTACTTGATCTCTGAAAGAAAAACAACAAGCAACACAACATCATCATCCTGACAGCTCATGTTCAGCTCTCCTGACAGCCAATGAAAGAGGAAGATGTTTGATTTCACAATGTGTTTACTCTGTGGATAAAGCTCTCAGTCATGGTCTCATGCTTCTATCTGCATCATCAAATTGCATCACTTGTGTTTGCAATTTGAATCCTGAACATCTAGATATCATTGAGGAAGCATGCAAGGGTTACTGGCGGGCAGTGTGAGACATCACTGTCATGTGAAGTTAAAGAAACTGATGTGTCTTAAAAACTACATTAAACTCTACATAGTATCCTCAGTGTGTGTTTCCTGTGAGGACCCACCCAGTTCGTTTCCAGATTCTCCTCCTTCTCCCCGCACACTCATCAGGAGACACTCTGAAAACACATTATTTTCAGTAAATCACTTTCAGGTCACAAACGTAGGCTGTTTACCACTGACAGGAAGGAGCCTCGATCAGATAAGACCGAGTTTCAGCCGTCAGCGTCCTATATAGATTAAAAAAAAAACAAAAACACACACACAGTTGCACAATACTCACTGAGGTTTTATTATTGCAGCTGCAGGTCTTTATGAAGGCACCCCAACAGCAGACATTAGACACTTTTGGACAAAACTCAGAGGTCTTTAAAGAGAGGCTAACCTTGAACCAGTGCCTCCTGCCTCAGACAACATACTGTACATACCTGCACACGCAGATTAAACACATGCTTATTTTTGAGCAGCTTAAGGTGACAGTAGAAGTCTTCTTTAAGCAGGTACTCAAGGATACTCAAGTAGAAAGTAGTCTTGAAAAAGTACTCGAGTATAGAAAGTAAACGTATAATTATGAAGTTTTAATCTTTTTACTTCATGAAGTATTGTAAAGTAATTTGTCTCCATATAGTTCAGCGGTTCTGTCTGCAGCAAACAGAGTTAGCGTGGGAGCAGCTTGATGACACAATGATAAACCAGCTCATCCAAAGCTGCTTGTAGTCAGCTGTGGGGTCACACTGCTCTGACAGTGATACTGTAATTGTAATGGAGGTTCTGCACCAATGTATCACTGGTTGGGGGTTAGCCTTAGCAATAGCCTCAGATTTAGCTCTAGCCTTAACATTAACTTTAGCATGAGTCTTATCATTTGCCTCAGCATTAGCTTTAGCCTTGACCTTTGCCTCGGCATTAGCATTAACCTCAGCATTAGCTATAGCCAATGATTCAGGTTTAGCTAAGGTCTTTTAAGCATTTGAGAAAAAACTATTTTACAGGGAGGATACTTTGGTTGCGTATCAAAGTAAAAGTATTCATTGAAAATATGTGGCCAAATAAAAGTAGGAGAAGGAGAAAAAAATAATAGAGAACAGATCCATTTTTTTTTAATACTTAAGTACAGTAGTAAAGTAGTTTGTCAGGAGTGGTGCTGTGAAGGTGCTGTTGAAACAGAGCATACATGCTCAACAAGCAGCTATCTTTAATTTGAACCCACTGCTCATATTCCTGGCAGTGTTGTTACTGTAAGCAGGATTATAAAAAGAGTTGAGTGCAGCTTCAGCAGAAATCTGTGAATATGTTGCTTTGATCACAGCACTGCTGGCTGCTGCTGCAGTTTGACCGACCAGGAGAGGATCTATGTATCTATGCATGTATGTATGTATGTATTGTTATATCAGGTTAACACGTCTTGAGTGCTGGAACAGACAGTTGGATAAAGTTTCCAGTGACCAGAGTGCGACCTCTTACATAATGTGTCATGTCCAGCAGGCAGAGAGTGCACTGAGGTTTTAACTCACAGGACAAGTCACTGTTCATTTCTGCACATTTACTCACAGGTTATTTGTATTATAAAAGTAATTTAGAATCTGTATTTATACTGCATTTCTCATACTAAAGATAAGTAAAAGTAAAGTTGTGGCTGACTAGATACAAAATCTAGCTTTTGTATCTAGTGTTTGCTGCTCTGTAGTGCAAGAGTCTTCCGACAGAAACCGCGACCTCTATGCTCACTGTTTTCAGTACATACAGCATGTGTGTTCACTTTGAACAGCACAGCAGCCTGCATCAGAAAGGGCTACTGAAGGACAGGCCAGAACACTCACTTAAATGGCTGCCATGGAAGCTCCACTGTTACAGTTTGATGGGGAGCATTAGCTTGGTAGATTAGAAACTGCAATGTTCAGTTTGAAGCTACAGAAATGCACTCTGAGAGTAGGTAAAGTACATAGAATGAATGTATGACATTGAAGTGTAAGCTACAACACAGTGTCCACACACTACACACAGACATCCATTGTACTCACCAGTGATAAGGAAAGCCCTGATAGCAGCTGACAAACACCCACACATCATCTCTCTGGGCATTCAGACATTCACTGACTTCTTGAAACGCTCTGAGACTTTCATTTAAAGACGAGCAGCTTCCTGAGCGTGTGGGTTTGAGAGCTTTGCTGATGATGAGATTATGTGTCTCTCTGACTCTGCTGAAATGATAAAAAACATTCACATATCTCTGTGCACTTAGCTATAAATTTGCATGTGAATGAATATTGCAGGGTTTTTATTGTGTGCACTTGTTGAGACGTAAATAGGTCAGCAGCAGTGAGGGATCTGACAGCCAGTTTTCATCTGTGGTTATAATGTAACTGCATCTCAAACATCTTAATGCTCTGCATCAGCTCTCAGGAGTATCAGTCATTGTAGCTCTGTCATCGCTGCCCCCACCTCACACAGAGCACATGACAGCTGGGTGAAGTCGGAGCTGCAGTCTAGACACTCTTCAGTGTTGATGTCTGTGATCTGAGAAAAACACCTTTCATCAATACAGATCAAAACAAATCAACAGTGCTGAAAATGAAACCAGTGAGGAAACTATACAATCTCACTAAAACAAACATGTATAAAGTCTTTTACCCTCACTGCTCTCTTACTGTATGTGTCTCAGCTGACCTCCCATACCCAGGTTTACTGGCCTGGCACCCCTGAAGGCCACTTACCCCCCTGCCTGCCCCACTTCTCAGCAGGCATGAGGAGGCCTGAGCCAGACTGCATGCTCGCTCCCAATGATTGCAGCTCTACCAAAACACATGTGTGTGTCAGTCATACAGGCAAAAACAAAGGCTCAG
>JAVQJX010180497.1:0-11613 GCA_036025115.1 Ambassis agassizii
CAGGATCTTTGTCTGAAAACATCTTCAAAACATGCATGATTAGATACAATCAGTGATTGGTAAATGTGTGGTCAGAAGTAGAAAGAGATATTGTTGTTGTGTGTCTGACTTTTCCAGGAAAATGAAAATGTAGTGGTCACATTTTGAAGTGTGGTTGTGCAGACTAATTGCATGTATAATCTGCTGGTTTGGATGGGACGATTCAACATTGTAGCCATGGAAAGGATGTTTGTTTCACTCTTTTGACACTCATGAGAGAAAAGTGGTCATGTGATATGCAAAAATGTGAATTAACCTATTCTGTGTTTTTTTTTTTTTAAAAAGCATGTTTGTGCGTATAACTCTTAAAATTAAAATTTATTTCATAATTGACATTTACAAGTCAGCTCAAGTAAGCACAGGTAAATTAACTTTAAAATACATCCTTGTGGGTCTCCGTGAGACTGAGGTAATGATATGATCAGGGTGCAGTGCTGACTTTTAGTTCCTCTGAGCTACACAAGTTTTTTTTTTTTTTTTTTTTCCCACTGCTTTGAGCTGCAGATGCATGTAACAACATGCTCAATAATACACCTTCTCCTACCTTAGGCTGCAGACTTATCAGTCATCCCTGCCACAGCAAATTGACACCCTCATCAAAAACTCATATTCTTCGCAAGAAAAGACTCCTTTAAGTAAACTGATCTGAACATGGCTGATGTGATACCCCATGGTGCCCCTGCGCCCCTTTGTCCACGCGCTGCCACCCTGCCCTCTGTGCACATCCACCTAGTTTAACATTCTTATGAGATGACGTCACTCATGTTCCAGTAAACCTGGCAGTGTTGTTGAGGCCAATAGGTAACAGCACATTCGCCTTTGCTGCCCTCTGCATTCCTGGACGGCGATTCAGAGATGTGTGTCTGCTGTATCAGACGCTATATGCAGGAGCTCTCCATCAAAAAAGCCAATTATTCTTTCCTCTCTTGTTATTCACCATACAAAGCTGGAGATCATATCACACTTGGCTACAATAGAGGGTGGGTGGTCCTCAGTTCATTTTCCTGCAAATTGCAAATAGTTTGCACACAACAAAATGTCTCAAAATTGGGGGAAAAAATGTGTTTTTTTTTGTTGTTGTTTTTTTTCTTCCTTTTCCTTGACACTTGCTGAGGTCCTTTTCTTACTATCTCCAGACAACAAAGGAATACTCTGTAGTAGGAATGTGGATGCAAGGAAATGAGTAATGTTTACTTTATAGTGTTTGTGCAGGCAGGACGATGGCATTGTTCTCTGGAACCTGTGCCCGCCTCTCATTCAGCTGCACATATAGAGGGACGTCAGGTGTTTTTATAAGCTCTCTTACATCATTTTATCTAAATATTATAGGGACATAATGGACAATAATTATAGTTTATCAGGTGCTTTTGTCTTGGAATTTTTTTTTCTTCAGAGCACGGTGGACGTCTCAGTGTTTCCTGTTGTACCTGGACAGATACTGATTGTTATACACTGAGTATCTGTTGAAATGCTGCCCTATTCTATTTCCTTCTTGATCTTTCAGACTGAGAACACTTGTTTTTTTTTCAGAATCCATTACAACTATATGTGAATAACTGTTCACTGTCTTAATTAGTCTTATTAATTGCAAAAAAACTCTGTTACTGCAGCACCTCAATGCTCAGTCTCCACTGTGGCTAGGGGCCTGAATTTAGACTTTACTCCTGAATTTGTGCTGTCTTCAAACCCCTCTGTTCCTCTGTGAATACTGTCCACACACTGGCACCATTCCCCTTGGATTTTACAGATTTCCCTTACATCTGAACCTGACTGCACAGTGACCATTCCCTCCATTCTCTAAACCAATTAACCTTAACCTAATAATGGATCCAAACCATCCTGTCTCCTTTCACCAAAGTCAAAATTTGTGTATGTCTGTTTTTACAAAAAGTGGCATTTCTATGCACTTATATTTTACAGAGCCACGAAGGTTGATTGGTTTTGAACGTCACTTTGGCAAATCTAATTGACCCAAATTTGAGCCCATATGGTCCCCATTTGAATCTGTGAATTAGAAATGTGTTTTCACACATGAATCAGATGTTTGGCTTTAGATGCAGCTGTGAACACTGCAGCTACCATCACTGATGCATTGTTCACTTGAGCAAACTTTCTGCTCTGTTTCCCCTCATCCCATCACAGTGGGATGCGTCAGGCTGGAGTCATTATTACCGTGACCTTATGTCCCTTCTTGAAATCTGTTGCTTTCATCTCAGAGGAACAGTTTGTTGGGTATTAATGTGGACGCCACATATTGTTAAAGACCAAAAAAAGTCTCCTCAGAGCCAGTTCTCCATTTTTCTCCCCCACAGCAGAGACACAAACATGTGGTCTTTCCTCTAAAGGACAGCTCCTTCTTAAGTAATGCCAGAAAACTCTAAAATATCTGGAATCTGTGCCAAAGTCAATAATCCAGGATCAACTATACCTACAGTGCAGAGAACAGCCTGATTCGTGAGGCTCTGCAGTAACAGAATAAAAATGCAAACAGATAATGTACTTGAATTGGCAGCATAGACATAAATGTGATTTAAAAGTGAAAAAGATGATGTGATGATCAACAGAGCTTTCATAATCATGTTGGATTTTCCCTCCAATTGAAAATTGTTGTGAATCAGGATGTCTGTGCTGTCAGTTGAATGTTTATTATTGTTGCCATTCCTTAAAGCAGCCTGTGTGCTGTGTCACACATGCTCTGTGAAATTCAAGGCAACTGTGCAACTTCAAACTTCAAAATCTTTTAAATCTCTTTCAGCATCCTTCAAAATACTGAGAGAAAATGAAGAAAGGTTTTCACTGTCAGCTACAAAACTGGCTGCAGACGTCCCTGTAACCTAATCTCTGTCAGTGGTTCATCGTTGATTGTATTCTGGCAGTCAAACTTGCTGCCACCATTTTGCATAACCAGTGCAGCTTGTTCAAGGAGCACTCTTTGCCTGCAGGTGCTTCCCACTTCACTGGCAACTTCAGCATTCCTCATTCTGAACATTCTGTCCCAAAGTCATCCATTAACGTCCCCTTACTTTGCCAAGTATCTTCTCAGGTGACAACTTGGATCAGTCAGCTTTTGGTGCAGTGTATGCACCAAAAGCTCAGAAGAAATGCAGCATAATAACAGTATTAGTTCTTAATCTTCAGATACAGGAAGAACTTGTTAGGCTGCTGACTGGCTCCTCTCTGAAAACTTTGATGGTTCGCACTTTTTGACCATCCTACAGTATGTTCTATAGGTATTTATATTGACCCAGATAAGGAAATGATCAATGAGACGCGTGTTAAGTAACTGCAAAATAAACAAAGGACTTTGCACCATAGAGATTTTCTGGATGGAAGTGTTGTTGTTGTTGTTGTTTTTTTTTTAAACAACTGGCTCTCATTTGTGTGCTGGAAATTGGCTTTGTAATTTGGCAACATTAGTGGCAATGTGCAGAGTCTAATGACCAAATGTTGTGTGAATCAAACATCTGTAAAATGTTGCTGTATTATTCTCTTCGGGCCATCTGTAATCGCTGCACAAATAACAGCACACATGTGAGACTCTGAACATCTCAGGGACCAGGTATTTACTGAGTCCTGCAGCTTGTTAAACACACAAGCTTAAAAGTACATGTTGTCTTTTGCTGGGAAAATGCCTCAAGCGAATGCTCGTGTCCTACCAGACCTCAGAGTGAAAAGTGTTCTAAATCTTACATCACAGTATGACAGTTTCTGGATGAGCTCCCTTGAAATGTATGTAATTTATTGCTTTTATGAATGGTATGCGGAATTAGGGTTGAAAAAATGTGCCAGAGTGATTCCTAGTTTGCATCAAAATGTCTTCCCTCTCGGTCACCAGTACATTTCAAGACCTCCCTGCTTTGTTTTCTGTGACCCTGAATGTGTTGTCCTTTTGTCCTCTTAGGTGCTCTGTGTGCTGTGCTCACCTGACGAACTGGTACTATGAGAAAGACGGCAAGCTGTACTGTCGCAAACACTATTGGGAGAAGTTTGGAGAGCTCTGCCATGGTTGCTCTCTGCTCATGACTGGGCCTGCAATGGTGAGTCTGCTGCAGTCTACAGATTTTTAAGCTATGCCAGCCTGTTGGCACAAAATGTTGGACTATTGGATGTGTTTCTGTAACAATTTCACTGACTACTGAATGTCTTTGGGTGTAAATATATCAGTAAGTACACCAGTGCTGATAATTGGTCTGACAGATTTCAGCACCAGCAAGAAAATGTTGAAATGGAGAATCAAAAGCTTCTCTCAGCAACAAAACTCTAGTCCACTTCTTTTAGAGCACAAAAATGTTTACATTTATTTTGCTAGATTTTTTTCCATGATGTACTTGTGTTATTTTTTTCCTCAGAGTGCATAGGTATGGGTCAGTTCTCAGTACCAGGCATTTTAATTGGTATCAGGAAGGAAAATTGATTTCACCTCTAAGTTGTGGTGTGTTGTGAAAGAGGTGGAAGGATTGAACAAAAAGCACCTTGAAACTTTACCCATATAAGGAATTAAGGTTTTTTTTCTTGACTTGTATTAAAGATCTAAAAATACTGTCAGGGGAAGTTGCTTTAGTGTGGAATGAGCATTCACTCTCTCTCCAGCCGCGATCATATAGCAATTGCGAACACTTTCCCCCTCTAGTTAAATAATACCAGAATGTCCACAGAGCGTGTCAGTGCTCTCTGTGTTCCTGTTTCTCCCTACTGTTCCAGATTTACAGTAACATGCATTAAAAGGCAGGGGGTTGTTTTTCAGGCAGTCATTACATTTACAGATGAGTGATACTTTACATGGACTGCTGCTAAACTTAGCAGAATGGGGTCTAGTCTTCACTTGTGAATTACTTTCTCCCCCCCTTGAGGCCCCGTTCTGTTCCCATTCTGTACAGAAGTCCAACACAGTTCACCTCCCCAAGTACTGCGAGCATCCAGATGCTAGAGCATAAGGGGGCCCCATCAATCCTCTGTGGTGACGTGACTATGCAGTCATTAGGCACACTTATATTATAAAGTCTATACCCGTGGTTATCCAGATATCAATTTAAATAAGAAAAGTCAAGCTGCTGACAAACATTAAATCTGATCCAAACATCAGTGAGCTTTGTGTTTGAAACATTCAGGTGGCGGTGGCTCTTGCAAGTGACAAACGGGGTTAGTCGTCTAACATGGAGCCAGACCGAGGTTTTTTCACTTTGCCACCAAGCAACACACATAATGGACTCCTCTATTTGGTACTGGCATCCTGCTTCATCAGCTAGTGAGGCCAAGTGCTTTTGGCAGCGCTGAACTGCCACTGCAGCCCCTCAGCCAGAAAGAAAATCATTGTGGTCCACCAGCGGAGGAGGGTCACGCAGAGCTGCTGCAGCTTGTTTGGCATTCAAGTCCAGAACAGTATTGTTTTTGTCCCAGTTTAAGTATTTGTTAGTTTATTATGGTAAATCATTGAGGATATTTTGGTTATTTATATAATCATTTGTGCTGTTTTCCTGTTTTATGTATTCTTGGTGCACATTGCTTAATCTCTGCTTTTATGGCTGTCTGGTTGTAACTGTGGTGGGGTTTGTCTTCTTGGCTTGAAGGCAGATTTTCAGACAGACTCCTGAGATGTCACAATAATTTGGCTGACTTCACTTTAATCTGCCAGTAGCAGCAGGGAATCCTTTCCCAGCACTGATTCACTGAGACACAGCAGGTGACGATTAAACTGTGGTCTATGACTTTGTGGCAGATCTATTTCATTTTGTAATCATTAATATTAACTTTGTTTACTTTTGAGACTTTTTTTTTTACATAAATATTCCTCAACTGTGGTGCTGTTGGTATTCAGGTACAATTTACCTCCTTGCTGCAGGGCAAGTACATGATTTCATCTTGCATGAGAGACAGATGAAAAAGGCGTGTGACATAACTTTCAGAAAGCAAAGTTGGTCAGTGATGTGTCAGTGAGAGAGAAAGCTCATGACAGAGAGTGAGCTGGTTTCACAGCGCTGAAAGCGAGACGAGTGGCTCAGACCTGCAGAGACTGACGTCAGAACAGATTCCAGACAGGCTCACAGTGAAGCAGGTGTTTCAGCTGTGTCAGAGATCACAGCGGCAGGAGAACAGAAAGCAACACAACACACTCACCTCCGATGAGCAGCAGAACAGCACGACAACCTCGCCGTCTTCAGATTACTTCTTTCTGCTTTGACTGGAAAATTAGCAGGATTGTTTGTGGTTCCAGGTGGCTGGGGAGCACAAGTACCACCCCGAGTGTTTTGTGTGTCTGAGCTGCAAGGTGGTGATTGAGGACAGGGATACGTACGCCTTAGTGGAGAGGTCAAAACTCTACTGGTAAGTCTTCTGCACATGCCTTTCTTAAAGATGGTTTGCAATATTAGGATGAGCCACGTGTAGCTTGACAATATTGTCAAATTGTTGTTGTCTTGTTAAAGATTGATTTAATGAATAGTAGGCAGAAAACTCATTCATTCATGAATAACATATTTTGCATCCTTTGAACTGTAATTTCAGAAGTTCATTCTCTGTCTCATGTTCTGTGCAGTGGAAAGTGCTACAAACAGGTGGTCCTCACACCCATGTTGGAAAAACGCTCACACGACTCGATCCTAGACTCGCTGCCCCACACTGTTACCCTCATCTCAATGCCCTCTGCAGCTAATGGCAAGAGGGGCCTCTCTGTGTCAGTGCTGAGGGACGTCAACGGCTCTGCGAGTGTTCAAGTCAAAGAGTAAGTGGGAGCAGAGTGATCTCAGTGCCTGTCTTACAGTTTTGTCTGAAAGGTGTGAGTAATGCTTTACGTAAGGATGATTATAGGTTTACAGAATTGCAGGTGTGTGTGGTAGTGTGCCAGTGTAGGGAAAAGTAGTTGTTGACAGTTTGATATTGCATAAGGTTGTTGTTGTTTTTTTTTTTTTTACCATATTTTAGGCAACCAGAATTATTAATTTATTGTTAAATTATTCCATTATTCACATATTCATGTTAGCGTTCTGATGTTTTAGGGTCAGAGGGATGCTTATTAGTCCAGAGGTGCGAAATGCCATCCATGTTGGCGACAGGATCCTGGAAATCAATGGCCTTCCTGTGGGTACATTGATGGAAGAAGAGGTGAGCTTCAAACCTTCACACACTTTGCCTTGTTGAGTGATGTATCTTCTCAGATTTTTCAAGCAGAGCTAATTGGTTTCTTCATTAATTGCATTCCTTGAATGCATTTATGTTCTTATTTTACAACAGCTGCACATGTGATTTTTGGAATTCTTAACATTCCTCCATCATTTATACATACTTGTACTGGGAGAGGATGGTATGCGGAATGACTGCGGCTCATTCCCACAGCCTCACCTCACATGCATTCCACAGAAGACATCATTCATTTGTTTGATCATGATTTTGTTTTTAAAGTTTCAGTACTCCATCTCGGACAAGTGCAAAAAAAATTTGCTCTGAAGTCCAAATCTCTCTGAAGTAGAGCTTTTCCATCTTAGTTTTTCAAGAAGCCAAAATGTTCCTTCCAATTTTTTATTCACACTATTTGCATAAGGCAAACATTTCAAAATAAAATCTCTGTTAAGGGCTTTGTTTTAATTTGAATGGTTCCTGTGCAGGAAACACTGCTACAGTAAATGTTTATGTGCTCAGAATTTTTCAACTTCTAACCAACATATATAATATTATATCATATATTCAAAGGTGGACGATCTCATCCACCGTACCAGTCACACGCTGGAGCTGCTGATAGAGTATGACCCGGTCAGGCAGCGTTTAGACAGATTGGGATCACCCAGGAACCGATTGGGAGTCCCTGCAACCGCCCGCATGCGCCTGTCTTCCCCATCTGACGCAGTTTTAGAGAGGACAGATGTGGTTGACGATGGCACTCTGAAAAGGAGGTCTTTAAGGTACGTCAGAGCTGCTAAAACAGTGTACAATACTGTGACAAGAGAAGAGTCCCTTATTAGTCAGCTGTTCTGTCTCTGTTGTAGGCGCAGTAACAGCATATGTAAGTCACCTGGGCCAAATTCTCCAAAAGAGTCGCCTTTCATTACACGGGACATAGGTCGCTCTGAATCACTGAGATCGTCCAGCAGCTGCTCTCATCGCATTTTCCGGCCATGTGACCTCATCCACGGAGAGATCTTAGGAAAGGGTTTTTTCGGACAGGCCATCAAGGTCAGCATCCATCATTTTTATGACCTTGTACTTGCAGTCATAGCACGTCATTAATGCAATAAAACACTGATTCCTGTTGTCATCACAGGTGACTCATAAAGCCACGGGAGAGGTGATGGTGATGAAGGAGCTAATCCGCTGTGATGAGGAGACCCAGAAAACTTTCCTAAAGGAGGTCAGTAATTTGCAGCAGCAGGCCTGTACTTGCGAACACACAAACCAGCCCCTGAATGGAGCTTAATAATGGAGACAGTGAAGGCACATCACAAGTCCCAACAACAGCTGCTGCTTTGTACATTGTTGTCGCCTCAGTCTTGTGGGAACACTTTAGTTAGATGTTATATTGTACCTTTGGCCTATTTCTCATGAAGTTTCACTTTAACTTGATTATCATAATCAGCTCCTCTTTCTGTCAATCATCTGATCTTTAGGTCAAAGTAATGAGAAGCCTCGATCATCCCCACGTTTTGAAATTCATCGGCGTGCTATATAAGGACAAGAGGCTCAATCTGATAACTGAATTCATTGAAGGAGGCACACTGAAGGATTTCATCCGAGACATGGTGAGTTAAACTTGTTGATTCACGTAACCCTCTTCGTCTCCTCTTCCACATTAGAGCACAAAAACCCTTCAGAGGCCACAGACAGAGCTGTGGTGCAGGAGGGGGTGACCTGAAGTAAACTCTGCCCTGTAATAAGCTGGCTGACACAAGGAATGAGAAAAGATGTAGAAAGTGTTCTCGGGTGAAATTTGAAGAGTTCAGACAGCTGCCTGTTTTAAGTAGTTGTACTGCGATCATTACAACTTGCGTGGGGAGTATGAGTTCAGAGGGTTTTTATGAATTGTATTCTGCCTCTGAGGGAGCTTCTTCTCATTTCTCTCTTTGCAGGACCTGTTTCCATGGGAGCAAAGAGTGAGCTTTGCAAAGAGCATCGCGTCTGGCATGGTGAGTCTCATGCAAAAACTCTCACTTTTACTGAACTGGTTGCCTGCAATCTGCATATCTGTGACAGAATTCTGTGGGAAACAAATTTAAATAATCTGATAAAAACACATAAGCTGTGGCTCATAAATACAGACACATTTATATCGAATCTATGACTTTTATCCAAACTGCATCTTCTCTTTTATCTGTCAGACCTACCTTCACTCAATGAGCATCATCCACAGAGACCTCAACTCTCACAACTGCCTGGTTAAACTGGTAGGTGACATGTCAACACTAAGAGGGGATGTGTTTGGTCTCCAGATGTATTTTTTAATATTTGGTCATTTGTTGTCTTCCAACAGGACAACACTGTGGTTGTGGCTGACTTTGGACTGTCCCGGCTCATAGTGGAGGAGAAGGTCAAACCTCCACCTGAGAAGCCCTCCACTAAGAAGAGGGTGTTGAAGCGTATTGACCGGAAAAAGCGGTACACAGTTGTAGGAAACCCTTACTGGATGGCTCCAGAGATGTTAAATGGTGAGCTGAAAACAAAGGAAATGAATGACCAACTTGATGTGCTGTGTAGTCAGGGAGTCCATTTCTTCATCCTGTACTGTTATTTCAGGTAAACGCTATGATGGGAAGGTGGATATTTTCTCCTTTGGCATTGTACTGTGTGAGGTAAGATACAGACATTTTTCTGCCTTGAATGTAGTTTCCAAAACTGGTTGATGTGTTATCAGATCGTCATAACAATTACAAAGCAAGTTTGGACACGTCTAAAATGCCTTTTGTAATGCTAGAATGTCAACATAGTCAACAGTGTTGTTTTTGTCTTTCAGTGCATTGACTCTTTTTCTAAAAAAATCCTTTGTTTCAATCAGATCATTGGAAAAGTCTATGCAGACCCTGAGTGCCTCCCCAGGACTCTGGACTTTGGTCTAAATGTTGGGAAGTTTGTGGAGAAGTTTCTGCCTGAAGATTGTCCACCAGCTTTTTTTCCACTGGCTGTGGCCTGCTGTGACCTGACACCAGATACCCGGTGAGCACCGACTGTTGCTGTAATGGAGAAGAGCTTATGCTTCGTTGACTATGAAAAGTTAATGTTTTGCAGAGTTGCTGTTATGAAAACATCAAGACAAAAACAAAAAAAAATCTTAAGGCTGTGAAGTCAGTTTAAAAAACAAAAAAAAAAACAGCCTTTCAGATGCCAGCTCGACCTGCCTGCCCTGCACAGGGACACGCCTCTGCTGCCAGATTGCTTCCTCATGTTTTCACTCAACCTTGTCAGTCTGGTTTTAACCTCAAACCCCTCTGTGTGCCCTCATTGATCTCTCCTTCTCCTCCCTCAGTCCACCTTTCCAGAAGCTGGAGGACTGGTTTGAAGCTCTCTCCCTCAATCAGGAGCTGGGAATCCCCCTGCCAGCTGAACTAGACGAACTTCATCAGAGTCTGAGTCGACTTCACTGGCCTAAAGACAGCTCCCCGACCCATGTCTCCAATCAGCCATTAACGCCAACAGCAGCCTCTCCAGACTGTTCCAGCATGTCTGACAACGGCACCTAGGCCTGTGTGTGTGTGTGTGTGTGTGTGTGTGTGTGAACAGCTGCACTAATATACTGTGGATGAGAAAAAGAGGAACATTTTCTTGAGCCATATTAGAACTGGATAACCTGAGGTAGCTGGACCAATCATCCCTGTGTGGTACCTTAGCTATGTGAGCGCTAATGAACTACAATGAGTGGAAAGACGCATTTCAAAATAAAAGACAAGTGTTAATTACTAATTTTCCTCACCTGCTAAAGCCACACTCACCACACAGGGCTGTGAATGTTTACTGGATACAACACAGAACAAGGTGAAGTTCTTTTTGTTTTTCTAGCTCTGAAGTTGTTTTTGCTGTGTGTGTGTGTGTGTGTGTGTGTGTGTGTGTGTGTGTGTGGTGCCGATCTCTCCTTACCAAACAGAGGAGTCTCTTCACTGCAAGAAAAACAAAGATCCTGGACAGACTGGCATGTCAGAGTAAACAGGGCAGGGCATAAAAAAAAACAGGTGTGACATCAAAACACACACTGAGCCTGAATAGTCACACTATTCTCTGTGTGTTTGAGTACTTTGTAGTCTAGATTTTTTTTCAGTGACAGCAGCTCTTCTGGAATGTCAGACTCGTTAATAATTGTCAGACATGATCACATAAGAGCTGACCATTAAACCTTAACTTGTAATGTAAATAATCATGTACATATTATGTCTCTAATTTGGATTTAATTTTCTAATGGGAACTTTAGAATTGTAGATTTTTTTTGACATTTCGTCAACAATGGAAGTTTTTGCCATTTTGCTATCATCATGCAAGGTACTGACGACCAGTTGTAACCACTATTATTTATATGACTGTAGTGTTTTCTTAAATAAACCCTCTGAAAAGAACTTTTTATTGTCATTTTTAATTGTGCATCATCAATCATTAGATATGAACAGG
>JAVQJX010180650.1:0-14972 GCA_036025115.1 Ambassis agassizii
GGTGCCCTTGAGCAAGGCACCGAACCCCCCACCTGCTCGCGGCATTGGCCGCCGCCACTTCATGCTTGATTGCCTGCAGACACATGAAGGATTGCTAACAAACCATGCATGTTGCTGTCTGCAGTTTTATCTCATTGATAGCAGTTTACTGTTTACTTTCCTACAGCTGTATCAATGTTTGATGCCAATCCAGAGCTGCCAGTGACAGAGTGCTGATGGCAGCTAATTATTGATGGACTTCTTTATTAGACAAGTTTTTTTAGCTACACCACAGACAGATAACACAAGCGCTCCTCTGTTGTATTATGTGGACAGCCAGTCACCATATGTGTTTGCTAGGCTCCATTTTTCTGCTTCAAGAAAGTTCTTCCACAGCTTTACACTTTCTATAGTTCTTTAGTTTCTTTAGTTTGTCAGTAACCTAAAGTTTTCACCTAAATCCCCTTTACATGCTCTAAAGCTGCAACAAGTAGTCAATTAATGGACATTTGGAACTGCTTGTAAAGACATTTCCCATTGCTTTGTTCATTTAAATTGCACATGATGTGGTGATGAGGTCTGATAGATTAAACCTTGACTGAGATTAACCTTGACTGGATGGTGATGCCAGCTTGGCTGAACATTAAAAACACACTTTAAGTCCTGCTCTCCACTTCTTACCATTGCCTCTCCCTCAAGTAGTGAGATTCAGCTCCAGTTCCACTGAGCAGTCTGATATTTTCCCACTCAGCCATGTCTCCTTCAGATACAACACATCGCACTCTCAGTACTCACACTGTCTCCTAAGTAGGGCTGAGAGTACAAAACATAGACGTGAATCTGAGGTAATAACTTTCTTCTTTTTATTTCATATTAATCTTGAGTCACACACTGATGCTTTTCTTTTATATTTCTTTTATATTGTGCATACACACAATACATTATACTGCATGTGCATTTTAATTAATGCAAAGACACCCATCATTGTTGTTTCTAAGATCCATCTGCCTCTCACGTGCTCTGCACTACACAAACTCCAGACCTGACTCATTATGAAAGACTGTCATGTGTGTATTTACTGTACAACCAGAGGTGTGTATTTCTACTAGAAGTGAGGACAAATTCTGTCAGTAAAGCTTACAGAATGTGTCCTCATGTCAACACAAGGAGGAACAGGCCTGGCTCCTGTCAAGTCAAGTTAAGTCAGGCAGTTTATTTATAGAGCGTATTTAAAACCAAACAAAAGAGCTGCACACAGGGGGGGTGGATAATGAAATTATTTGGTGATTCAGTCAATTAAAAGCACCATGAAGAAGGCATGACACACTTACCTGGCTTTTACCTGCAGTTGAACAGTTAGTTTTTGCTGCTTTTCTTTCCGGGGTATTTGTTATTGTCACCCACCCCCGCCCCCCCTCTGTGCAGGTTTAATTGCTTGCTGCGAGGAGTGATGACTTTGAACACACCAAACATTAGCTGTTCATAACTCTGTATTCACATATTAATAAATCTGCACAAGTTGAAATGTAGGTTTCTGCAGGGTTAGACAGACATCACTTACCATGGTGGAAAGCTGTAATTTCCTAGATACCCAATAAAGGTACCCTATTACACATTAATGGTCCAAGCCTGTCATCTTTTGTGCATACTCTGGCATAATTGAAATACCAGGCTTTTAAATCCCCATCAGTTGTCTCAGAAAATTCTCCTCTCATGCCTCGCTCATTATGGGCTGCATCACTGACAATATTCAGATTTTAACAAATGACCTGTTTCACATAAACGTCAAAGTTCTGCTGTAGGAAGATGATTTGATTGTCATGGGAAGTTTACTGGATTTAAATGCACTATATTGCACACATTAGGCAGTAATGTTTTAAAAGGTGAAAACTCCTTTAAAACAGTGAAACCTTTCTGCCATCTCTCTATAAATGGATTTACAGATAGTGAAAGAAATTTTAGATTTTTCCATTTCTGGCCATTGGTTCGCCAAACTCTTAACAAAGCTCTGTCAAAAGTCGGGTAATGACATAAAATTCAGATTGAAGTGGTCAGCTCCATGAGTATTGTTGTCTAAACAAAATTCTTGAAATGTATTTGGTTTGACAAGCCATCCCTCCCCTGTCTCCCAATGGCAAAATGGCAGATCTGTTTGCCGCTGATAATCTTATCAGATTCAGAATTCCCTCATCATCTTGTCCCAGCAAATCTTCATCTCTTTGACTGATCTTCCCCTGCGATATAATGAACGCTAATCTAAGCAATCATCTATTTTCCCCTTTGTCTGCAGGGCTGAAGATTCGCGAAGTGATGATCAACGTGTCGCGTCAGCAGGTGGAAGACTTTCACGGCCCTGAGGATTACTGGTGTCTGTGTGTTGCCTGGAGTCACCTGGGAACCTCCAAGAGCCGCAAGGCAACTGTCCGGATCGCCTGTAAGCAGCTCTGTGTCACTTTAATATCACACAGACCTCTCTGAAAAGGTCGCTCGCGGCATGATTTCATAGGCAGCATTACTCTTTATGTCTGTGAATGTTTGCACGAGCAGAGAAAGGTCACGCATTTGACTTCTAATGTTTAGCAGCTCCTCCTTCATCGTTTATTTTTTATTATGCTGCCTGTTTATTCTCTTCTTTTAGACCTGAGGAAGAACTTTGAGCAGGACCCCCAAGGCACTGAGGTGCCTCTGAATGGCATGATCGTGTTGCACTGTCGTCCCCCAGAGGGAGTGCCTGTGGCTGAGGTGAGGGTTTCTTGCACTTCAAACAAGTAACATTTTCTCCTGTGTTGCCTGGAGAGGAGCCGTCATCCGTCTGTGCCTCTGTTTTGTGATACACGGTTTTCTTATTCTCCAGCTGCGACAATTCAAACACACATCTGGACTTTTTCTCCCTTGCTTTTTGAGAGCATGTTTAAATTCTCAGATGGTCATTCATCCATCTTTCCATTTGTATTGTTGTGTCATATTTTTGTGTCGATGTATACTTATGACTTATTTAGATGTCGCATATTAATTTCACTCTCGCTACCATTCCCCTTTTCTCTCCTCTGAGACTGAGTGTGTACTCCTGTCATTGCCATTTTAATTTTTGCTATGAATATAACATGAGGCTCTCATGGACAGTCCTGTTGACTGCTGCTATGTTGTGCTGCGCTCTGATGTTTGTGTGCCTTCATGTGAAAGCTCAGTAGGCAGATATGTCAATATCAAAGCATGAGCGACCAGCCATCTGATGCTTTGCATTTACTTAAAGGCACCGTGTGTGATCTATACGTAAACAAAATGGCAGAACCCACCAGCTGGTTTCAAAGCAAGGGACGAGTGGAAGCCAGCTATTACTCTCAAAGTGATTGACAGGCCTTTACATGCACTAATTAATAAGTAATTCATGTTTTAGTGAATGACTGAAGCATTGCAGTAAGTGTCATCAGCTCAGCTTTGTTCCATTAGGATCCATATTTTACCACTTTTGAAAAAAGTTTTTTTTTTTTTTTAGCCCTGTTCCAAACAGAAAAATAAGAAAAACATTTGACTCTTTTTGTGGGTGGAGAGTAAAGGAACATGCTGCTGTTATGATATTGGGCTATACCCTTAGCATTAGATTTTTGTCAGTACATCCATCATCTTGGTCAAGCAGCCCCACTGCTAGCTTAGCTCAGCATACTCCAGAGTGTGCAACTAGCATGCTGAGAGCAAAAGTTTGATTTGATTTGTTTGACATTGGACACACACCTTTAAGTGCCAGTAGCCAATCAGTCTTGGGGAGGGGCTTGTCCCCTTATGACATCATTGAGGACATCTTTTCTGTGGACATTTTAAAAGACAAAGTGAGCACATCTATAGTTCAGGAACTCACTGGTTTCACACCACTGGAACAAAGAGGGAATAAAACACAAGAAATCACTGATTTAACACATAATGTACATATTTATTTCCTAGCAAGAAGTAATTTCAATGCCCTTAAAAATACATCTGTTTCTCTGCTTTAATTAAAGCCAATCATATCATAGCTTAAGTATAATGTGTATTGTAAACAGCTGTGTCTATAAAAAGAAGCAGCCAGTCGAACTCGTGTCACCAATAAACTGAAGCAGGCTTAAGCTGTTTTACTATGATCCATTCTCTATGGTCTGACTTGTGAGAGTGTGCACAGATTATTGCCTCTATCACTGCTGGGACAGATAATATGGCATTCTCTGATTTTCATTAACATCCTACACAGCAGCCCAGTAAACTCCCGGGTGGCTTAGTTACAGTGAGATGCGGATAAAGTTCTTCCCTCGCTCACTGCTAGTGTTGCCTGTGAGAACACGAACAGAGCAGCGACATAAGGGGATTTTGAGCTGTAAAGTCGGCTATACGGCGTTTATGTGTTAAAACAGCAAAACAAACTTGGACCTCTTTCATTTGCATCTTGTCAAAATGTGCGATTATTGTCAGAAGTTTACTGTATGGCATCACACCAAGTCTTAATTTCCATCATGAGGCGATGCAAACTGCAGAGCCTTCAAATTAATGTCAAAAATAAATAAACCCCATAACACAAACAGATCATCATGCATCATGACCTCAATTCCTTAAAATTCCCTCAAACTGCTGCTGAGCTTCGGCTCTCTGAGCTTCTCAGAGAGCTAAATTTTCACAGAGCTGGTTACAAAAAAGGTTTTAACCTCTCAGCAGTGCCTCAAGTCAGAAAGAGAGAAAAGCAGAGCCACATCTCCAACTCGGGATGTGAGTTTTTTTTCTCTAGGTGCAAGTCAGACTAGAGGGAGCTGGATTTGTCACTGCATTATTTACTATTACCATTCTCTTTGTTAGCCGGAGCCACATTAATGAATGCATGAGGAGTTGCCTATTTGATGACCACAATGCATTGGGGAGACTCGCGGTACATCGATGCTCCATTTGAGTGAGCTGAATCATTCATCACACACACACACACAGTTTCACGTGCATTATGTGGGCTATGTGAGTCCACTGTCATTTTTGAAGATGACAGTCTGCATAAAGACCCAGACTGCTTTTTTCCAATTCAAGATTTCATTAATATGACAATACACATATATACTGTACAGAGTAAGAAAGTGAAACTGTGTTCAGTTAGACAGAGGTTACTCTTTGTTTCTTACTGTTAGTATAATATAGGCAGAATTTCTACTGTATTTGCTGATAGGCCTGAAGAGCGAGTGGAGCTGAGGCACACAGGTGGACCAAGATGCAGCCACAATGGCATCGAATCAACCCCGAAGCAAGGCTCCAAAACTGGTTGCCCCATAGGCTGTTCCTGTTTGCACGCTTCCTGTTTACACAGATGTAGGTGAAGTCAGGCACTAGCAAGATGGCTGTAACCCAAGCCTTGTGCTGGGCCATCAATCTTTATTTATAGTCAGTGATAGGAATCTGTGACTGCATCCATCTGTCCTTCAGTGACCAGGCCTCAGTAGACTTTCCACTTTAGTTTTTTTAAAAGTGATCCATCCTCCATACAAACATACAAAGACTGCCTCCGGAGACCATAGATAGCAGAAAATGTACATATAAGTTTTATAAGCCAACCGTTGGCATCTTGGCAGTGTCCCAGTCCACCTAAACTCCAACTACACGCAAAGAGAGCAGCAAATAAAGATCTGAGTCCATAGACGACTGTTTCTCAAAGTGATATTACCTTTAATTATTCTCAAGCCTGCAGGTTCTCGCCTGGTAAAATACATTTCATATCAGGCTCTAAACATGTTTATTTCTGCTGTTAATTTGCCTGTGTGAACATGGAGATTGACTCCATTTTTAGGTTGTTTCTTGGCTCCCTTAAATATTAAATTAGCATCATTTATCCTTTCATAAATTTAAATTTCCATTCAGCACAGTGAAAACCACTGGAGGAGAATGATCATTACAGTAATGATGCCTGCATAATGTAGCTCTAAGAAAACAATTAGAAAGCCATCAGGAACCATTAGTTTCTGTGACATAACTGTCACAGAAAATTGCAATCAGAACTGATGAAAACTTTCAGACCTAACGTTTAAACTAAGTGTTTGATTTTCGAGGAGAGTGATTAGTTTGTGCAGCATGTAGGAAGCGTTCATGTCAAAGTCTGACTTCAGGAGAAAACTGTCAAACCGACTGTCTACTTAAAATTACATCCAAGAAAAAACACCCGTCTCCATCAGCTCTTAATGGGTGAAGTGAAAATTGGAAAGTTTATTGACGAGGAGAAAAACAGTTCTTCCGTAACTTCAGAGGAAAAAATGTTTTACAACCATTAGCCCCACATTAACCGCCCAAGTATTCCTCACCAAGTGTAATTAATCATTAAGCTTCTCATCCAAAGTCATTTGAAGTGCTTAAAACGTAATTATTCAGTGATAAACATAACATTTACAGAGACGGTGTAGAGAGATAAACCAAGGACACGACAAGAGCTTAGCTGCCCCTCCTCCGCCTCCAGAATTTGCTGTTGTCAGGTTTGGAGGGCTCATTTGTTTAATGTGATTTCATGAAAGTCATTGTAGCATTGAGGAAAGGCCATACATGACCGAGGGAAGTGTAAGGAGGAGGCTGCTCGTTAATGAAACTCAACCTTAATTGAATCAGATGGAACAAAAACCTGCTGCATTGCTGTGTGATCGTCTTCATGTCGCTTTCACTTCCCATTTAAATGATTGTAAATGTAGGTCATTACAACTTGCTTCCACAATAATTGGGTGTTCAGGAGGCGCTGGAATGACTTGTGTGTTGAGTTTAAGGTGATACTTTTCTGCAAATAAACACGGTCCTTGGGGCCTCCGCTTCTCTCATCTTTTTTCAAAGAGCTATCAGAAAAATGAAACTCTGCTGCATGCTTCATGGACCCCCTGCTGGCTTTTTGATGCTGCATTTCATTTCATCTGCCCTAGGAAAGCTTTGTGCAGATCAGGTTTGGTGGTCAACATGGTGACCTTGACACCACAGAAGCATCCACCCGCAGGGCCCATGTCTGCTGGGTGTAGGTGTGGTGAAGTTCAACACTGGTTGCTGCTATCTAAGTGGAACAAATTTGCCAATTAAGCAAATCCGTTTCCTGTGCTCCCCAGGCGCGAGGCTTATCAGGCTCATTTGAGTCTGTCCTGTCGCTGCCTTCTCATCAGCATGTGCATCTCTCTATCATTCCCCCCTCCCCTGAAGGGGAGACTCTGGGGCCGACACAGAATGCATATCGCACTCCGGGATTATACGCTTCCTGCAGCGAGTGCTGGCGTGGAGTAAAAAAGGGGCGGAATGAGACAGATTAATCAAAGCAAAAACATGAGACAGAAAACCCGACCACAGCACAAACCATTCATTTACTTCAGTGTGAGAATTTCCAAACAGTTAATGATAAACCCCCCTATGAGAATGTCACTCCTTCTCAACAAGATTTAATTAGGAAATGTATATTGTTTTACTTTGTACACAAAGGTGTTGCTGCGTCTTTGAACTTCTTGATAAAACTTCTCACACCGGTTCTTGGAACCTGGAAGCTTTTTGTAGACAGTAACAACTTTTTCCATGATGCTTTCACAAGTGTTAAGGCAAAACACTTGATATACTGTGTCACTCACAGTGTCCTAAACAGGGGTGATCCTCAGTGAAGGGCAGGTCGATGCTGCAGTAATCGATACTTAAACACTCAAACACAGCTCCCTTGTTATCAATACCAACCTAAAAGCATTGATTGGAAGGTTGTTGTCTTTTAAGTGAGTTTGCAGATATAAAATGCATGTAAATACAACATGTTTGAGAGTTACAAAATACAGCCTTTTTCATTGGAAATATTGTGATAAAAAATTGATTTCAAGGGAAAATTTCTTGCATATAAAAACAAATGTATTGTTTTCTTCATATTTGTGTGGATGCTTGTTTCATGCTGTACACATTTGAATGTCTTATGGGCACAGTGTTTTTGCAGAATGACCATTTCTAATTGTGGGTGCTTCAGAAGTTTCAAAATGTCACATGTTCATATAGATAGAGTTTAATGTTAATGCTGGGTACAGTGGCACATTTATGCTGTTTTTCCACTAGCTGTGCTGTAATCCAGAAAAATAACTGATGAATGAAACTTTTCTGCAAACAGACACTTGATGCGTCAGATTATTTTTTTACTGCCTTGTGATAAAAATGAGATTTGCCATTTAAAAAAAATGTTTTATGTAACAACGTGTAGCCTCACTCTTTGCTTTAGGCAGCACACCATATTTCCTGAGGTGGCATTATTCACTTAATGTTGAAATATATTTAATTTACGCATAACATTATGGTTAAATCGTTGTACCTGTCATGTTCAGTTTCAATAAATATACAGCCTGTCTGCAGAACAAACTCAGAAACTGGATCATAGCAGAGGGGATCCAGTTTGCTGTGGAGGAGTTCAGGTATCTCAGGGTCTTGTTTACAAGTGAAAAACGGATGGGACTGTAGATCAGCAGTCTGATAGTTGCTGTGTCTGTAGTGATCTGAGCCCTGTAGGGTGGCCAGACTCTCTCTTAGACACAGGAGCAGGAGCTCAGTGGCCTGCGAGGGAGGTGGTTTGGGCACCTGGTTTGTCCACCAGAGTGGAGGGATTATATCTGTAAATTGGGAGTTTGGCAGATGAGCTGGAGGAGGTGGCAGGGTAGAGAGGGAGGTCTGGGTTTCCCTGGCTGCCCGCCCCCAGATTAGCACAATGAATGGATGTTTTCTTCTCTGCCTGATGGTTAAACCTGATGTCTTTGAGGTTGAATCTTTGCACATAATGTTGGTAACATAACAGAAAATCGTGACATTTTCTTCACTGTAGTGGGTTGAAAGTGTTGTTATAATTGAGCAGCCTGACCACAAAGACTGTGATTAGACATTGAAGGTGTGGCACAGTTAAAAGGAAAAAAGAAGGTCCCACCAGCATGGCTGCTTTTCTTGAAAGCTGCAGAGCCAATTGATGTAAAAGGAGGGAAAAAAAGTTAAATTAAAGCCACATGATGAAAGACTTCTTGAGCCATCAAAAGGAGCAAAAAAATCCAGTGACAACATGACTCCTGATTTATTGATTTCCAAGCTCAATTTTTTCATCCAGGGTGCCTGGAAAGAGCAAAGCAATCTGAGTTTGTTGGCTGTTGTTATATTCCCTTGGCAAAAAATGGAGTCTCTCCACAAACACACACTGTGCACAAACACGTGGCGCTCCCGACGGGGCGGAGTTTTTAATCCTCAAATACACTGCCATAAATCAAACCCCTCTCCTCGTGCCTGACTCGTCTCTCTCAATGAAAAGCTCAGGCTAGTGGCACATTAATAGCAATTTACAGGGTCAGCCATGCGAGGAGGGGAGCATCAACAGCGCGTCCTTTATTTTGTAATTCCTTATTACTTTCACTCTCTACACGGCAACTGGATCGGCAGCGGTGGAGGATGTGACCTACCTACTCTATCAATCTCTCTGAGGGGCTGACAGCCATGTTGTGCTTTTTTTCCACAAACCTCTAATCATCCAGTGAAAGTGTGTGTCCCCTCACATCTCAATGAGTGTAGTGATACTGACTGCTGTTTCTATCCATTTGTCTAAGTTTAAATATATACATCATGTTTTTTTTCTCTCTAATAGCATTGTAATTCAATGATACATGTGTGTGTATCTCATATGATGTGACATAACATTGTCATTTTAAAAATGTTGCACTTTGTGTTATTTTTAGGTTGAATGGCTGAAAAACGAGGAGACTCTGACGCCTGTTGATGATGGCGTCATTGATGCGAGGGGCGACCATAATCTCATCATCCCTGAAGCCCGCCTGTCTGACTCTGGAAACTACACCTGTGTCGCCAGCAACATTGTGGCCAAGAGACGCAGCGCCACAGCTGCTGTTGTAGTCTACGGTACTTGAATATTCTTTTTAAGACACTTCACCAAATGTTTGCAGGACTGCACATGGGCACCTCAGGCAAAATGGTTCTTATAACAGCCTCACTCAGCCACTGCATGAGGTCTTTATGAGCAGGTAGTGGTCAAGCCATCACTTGTGTGAAAGCAAGGAGACACAATATTTACAATCATTAATGACAGAAAGGTTGTGACATTGTGTTGCAGCTCCTCTCCTTTCATCACACCGTGTGTGAAGCCAGCTGACGCCGTTTCCAACATTTTTTATGGCCCTATAGAAAAATGATAATGTCATTCTAACACCAGCGCTTGTCTAAACCTTCTTAATTGTTTTTCATTGCTCTTTCCGCTGACCTCCTGTCATTTTTATTTTTTCAGGCTGCTGTAGGAATCCATGTGATTCTTTCTGACACCCTGCTGCTGAGGCCCATCAATCATTGATTTCCATAATGCTAATGAAGTCCCTGACAGGCGCACTATTCCCGATGGCCTCAGACAGATGTACAATAATGGAATAGTAGTACTTCTTCCTTTGCTGTGACAGCAAATGAGCCAATGAGTCAATCATCTCACTTTATTTCAGGAAACAAATCAGAGGAGGAAGATGCAAGACACCACTGATCATTGTTAAGGAACCTTGTTTTTTTTTTCTTCCTCCTCAACTCTGAATGAACCCTGTGATACTGAAGGTATACCTCTCTCTCTCTCTCTCTCTCTCTCTCTCAGTGAATGGAGGCTGGTCGTCGTGGACAGATTGGTCGCCATGTAACGTCCGCTGCGGTCGAGGCGTGCAGAAACGTTCTCGCACGTGCACCAATCCGGCTCCTCTGAACGGAGGAGCCTTCTGTGAGGGCATGTCAGTGCAGAAGAGCACCTGCAACACTGTGTGTCCGGGTAAGAGGACCTTCAGTGGTCTGTTTGGGTGTTTGGAGTGGGTTACATCTGTCCTTTCCTCGACCAGCTGCATCAACTGTCACATATTGAAGACTCAGTCAGTGGCAGGATCCCTCAGGGTACATGTCCCAGGATTCATTGCACACCACAACACATGGATCTATGGAGTGCCGTGATAACAAAGACAGTTAGGACAGTTACCTACTGTGGAGAATTTTGCAGGATGATGGAGGTCTGGTTGGCCTGCTGGCTCAAGCTAACCTGTGACTTCAGTACATAAATATGGCTTACCTCTAGGTGAGAAGTTCAATGTCACTATAACATTCTGTAGGTTTACACAATAACTGGGAGCAGAGAACAGCTTAAGCCAAAGGTGACGCCTTCAAACATATTTATAAAGGTAATGTTATTGGTCTTAATATTCTGCCTCTTATACATTTCAATAATGGCTAAATTATATTCAAATCATTTTTTTACGTGACACACATCCAACATTTTATAAACCTGAATCATCATCTACTGAACCTAAAACACAGTTTAATTGGCTCAGTGGAAAAACCATCATCAGTGTTTTTTACTGAAACTTTTCCTGGCCTGTAACTGCGACTGGCTGTGAAGCAGCACAGCACACAGTCCACCATTAAGTCACAAATTGCTGCTCTCTCTCACTTTCTACAGAACTGAAATAAAACAACAGTTTTTTTTAGTTATTTCCTTCTGCCTGTCCCCAGTTTCATGATTAACAGACGGATACACAGAACAGTGGTATCAATCTTCTCATTTTACTCCTGACAACAAAAACAAATCCGCTTTTTTCCCAGAAATATTAAAATATTCCTGTTTTTTTTTTTGGCTGCCAGCTACAGGAATTTTGAATGTCAGCATGTCCTCAAATGCATCACATCAACATGGAGAGATTTCCTTCTGCCTAGAAAACACCTACTATGCAATAATAATGTAAATGTGACCACAAAAAGGTCCTGTGATTTAATCCAAGTTGATTTTAATACCACAGAGGAGCTTTAAAAGACTTCACAGCTTCACTTGAATGCATCACATGAGATGGCGGGTTATATGTGCTGGACCTTCTGCAATACATAAATAGAAAATGTCTAGGCAAAGTAAGAAAAGCAAAGCAGCAGTTATCAAAATTACTGTGTAATCTCCTCAGCTCGCATAAAGGAAATGCTCATCAGGTTTAAGTAAAAAGTTATCAGCGGAAAGCAGTGCTCCCAACATCAACTCCTCTTTGCCAACAGCGTCTTTCTGAAGGATTCTGTCTCTGAGTTTGTACACAAACATTAGATTAGTAGCAGAAGAAGGGAGGTGGAAAGGAGACGCAATGGAGCGTGCTGTCATGAATTTTCTATGTTGCATCCTCTCTTCTTATGTGTGTGTGATTTTTCAGTGGACGGTGGATGGGGAGAGTGGACTGAGTGGTCAGCGTGTAGTTCGGACTGTGAGAGGCAGCGCAGCAGAGAGTGCACGGCTCCAGAGCCCAAACATGGAGGACGGCTGTGTGACGGAGTGGCAGTGGCTTCAGAGAACTGCACCGGCGGCCTCTGCACACAGAGTGGGTATCACTCCACCCACTGGTTCACAGAAAGGGGGGGGGGAGATGGTGGTAAAGTCCACCAGTACTGTATGACTCATAGATTTACTGTTCCTAATTTTTGGCAGATCATGATGGTCATTAGAATTATGCTCATTACCAACACCATCATCAATCTTCATTATTCATCCAGTCAGTGGGCAGCAAGTGAATCAACACTTCAACACTAACAGTTTATCTCTCCCTGCAGATCGAAAGCTGCTTCATGATGCTAAACCACAGGGTGAGTCTCTCCTCACATTATTATTGATACAAACATGAAGGATTCTGTTCTGCATTCTTTTCATTGTTAGATATTACATTGGGAGGTTGGCGGCAGTACTTGACAGCACTACTATTGGCTGAAATCAGGGGCCATCAAATGAACTGCTTAATAAATCTGAATCACAATAAATGATCCCCAAAATTGCCTTTCTTGGCTTCCATAGTATTCGCTTGTTAATGGCTCTCCTCACATCTGTTGACCAAAATCTTGTCCTTTGCCTCCAGACTCTGTGTATATTCACAGAGAGTCCCACTTAAACGGACTGATATTTTGAGACTACACGTTCTGCTGCTACTGTACCATAAATCCCTCAAGTTGACACAGAGAGCGACAACAGCACTGTTATCAGTAGCCGCTCAGTTCTGGCTGTGGTTCTGCTGATTTTAGACGGAGTCAACCTGAAATAGGAACAAATGGCTGTCAAAAGAATAAATCGCTGTGACAGGTGTGAAGAATAACACTCTGAGGCCAGAGGTACAGATGTTCTGACTGACAGCATGTATTTATGAGCAATATGTTCAGGCTGGAATTAATTTCTGTTAAAAGCCGTCAGTCTCCTGGCTGCTGCTTGTGAAACTTTCGGGTAGTGGAGTCGGAATGTTTTAACTCCAGTCTCACTCTTGTGCAGTAACATGCTGATCAGGGGCTGTAGAAATAATAGAGGGATTCCACCACCAGACCAGGTGCTCAGACAGATCAAGCTTTTTGTGACATTATAACTCATCCTGCATGTGGTGAGTGATAAATCCTTGGCCTGAGGTAGAGGCAGATATGGGGTTAAGTTTGGTCCGTGAGGTCCAGTATAAAAAATAGAGAGGGTCTACCACTTAAACCTGCATACTATCAGGGGACTGGAGTGTGAAAAAGTATTTATAAACGGCCGTATCGCTACTTCTGCTACAATAAAGTACTTCTCCCATACAACACCATTACATACTGTACACTATCGTTAATATTTATACCACTACATGGGGTATAGAATTTCCTATATCCACTCTGTATTCCCTGCTTTATGATTTATTGCTGTGCATGGAACTGAACCATTTACAACTGTGGGCTTCTTCTGCCTCCAACACAAGCATGTGTTCTCCTTACTTGTCCTTTAACACAGTTCGTATGTTTGTGTTTGTCACAAAATGGCTGGAAAAAAAAAATGTGTCCAAGCTGCCAAAAACTTTCCAAGCCCTCAATTAACCTGCTACTGTAGCCGTTAATGCCGCTTTGCATATTTTGTCAATTTCTCCTCATTTGAGCTTCAGGCTACTCAGAGGATTTCTCAGCATGTCCTGTTTCAGTGCAGATCTCATTATCTTTCAAGAACAAGCTTGCTGCTCCTTTATTTCCCACTCATTTTTTTGTGGACTTGGACACAGCAACACTGGTGGGACCAGATAGAGCGTAATCGTTGCCGATGAGCTAATTTAATGAATTGGTTTTGTCACATTATCCCAGTGGAACGTAGAGCGCCTCCAACACCAGAGCCAAGCAGCGTTTGAAATGACAGTCAGGTGCTGGGTTGATTATAATCGCCTTCCTTCCGAGGTTCCTCATTAGTAGCTTTAACGCTGCAGAATGGAACAATGAAGCTGTGCAGAAAACAAAAAAGCCTGCAGTAGTTTGAAACCAAGGTAGACCTGCCTCCTATTAAACACTTCCACAACTTAAACTCAGCTGTTTTTCAGCTCATTCTGGGTTAAAAGGTCTCCTACTGTCCTAATTAAGTGCTGCAAACTTTAAAAAAAATAAATAAATAAAGTCCTTCTGTCTGCATCTCTGGCTTTCCAAGGTGCAGAGACCAGCAGCGATGTGGCCTTGTACTCCGGCCTGGCAGCAGGGGTGGTGACGGTTGTGCTGCTCATTGTCGCCGTCACTCTTTACCGAAGGAGCCAGAGCGAGTACGGTGTGGATGTCATCGACTCCTCCGCCCTCACTGGAGGCTTCCAGTCCTTCAGCTTCAAGACCTCACGTCAAGGTGAGTCGGTCTCACATCAGTGACAAAGCAACAAACTTGAACAACAGACTCCCAAGTGAAGAATGACATCAGGCATCTCACTGTTGCACTGGCATAAACATAACCAAATGTTTTTAAACATATGAAAGAAAACCCAAAGGAGAAAATCAAGAGTTTATAAGATTTAAAAAAAAATTGCTCTTGACTTTGCAATAAGAGTTTGTTGAACAAGTGCTGAAATTGCTGCCTTAGCTGCAATGCTACACTAACCTTGGCACATGAGGATTCATGGGACTAAAACTTATGGACCAAAAACAGACATAAGTTTCAAACGATAGCCAGACCTTCAAACCTCTGTGCTCAAGGATGTAATAAGAAACAGTAACATGGCAATAAT
>JAVQJX010180666.1:0-10703 GCA_036025115.1 Ambassis agassizii
CAAGCTTTAACAGTCAGACAGATGTCCTCACATTTGTCTCAAGAATACTCTGGTATACAGAGGAGTTCATGGTCCACTCAGTGACTGCAATGAGTCCAGGTCCTGTGTCTGTAAAACAAGCCTAAACCATCATCCCTCCACCACCGTGCTTTGACAGTTTGTATGAGCTGTTTCTGCTCAAATACTGTGTTTGCTCAAATGTTTTTGTGCTTTTGGACTCATTTTTGCTGAATAAATAATGTTACAGTGCAAATTGTTGTTTATCCATTTATTCACAATTGATATTGTGATTTTGTCACTGTATAAATGCTTGATGTGTGCAACAAAACACATCCTAAATATGTTTCTTAGGACTGATAATGTTATGGAAATGAAGCAACCATTCATTGCTATTGGGAGGATGGAAGACAGAATCTATTCTACCACAGTAAAACAGCACCGGCTTTCATTTCAATGACCTCTTCCAGTGAATTCAATCTGAATGAAATTGACAGAAAAGCTTGTTCCATGTCTTCTCTCATGTAAATGTTAATACTGAAGTAAAGCAGGGCTCTCTGCTGCTGAATTGGCCTCACCAAAGAAATCGATCACAGCTCAGCATGGTTAGCAGGAGCCACCGAGCACAGCTAATCTCAGCTGGTCATGTTTTTCAGTCCAGTGAGAGCCACTGTGAGCTGACACATCATGGCTGATCAATTGTGAGACACAAGAGGAGTGTGATGACAACCGAAACATTTAATAATACAACACACATTTTCTGAACCACATCGATCACTTTCATCATTTGCATTTCCAGTAGCTGTCATGCGTCTGCGTTGTTTTCCTGGTTTTTCTATATGGTTTATTTTGCCTTGTTTTGGTTGTACTTCCTGTTTTATTTTGAAAATCTATTGTCCTTTTTCTGCCTCCCTATTATGATTGCTTTCCCTGTCTTAATTGGTTTCACTTGTGTCTCAACCCACTATCAGTACCTCCTGTCCTTGAGCCCCATGCCCAGACTCACCTCATGCTCCAGTTCCAGATAATTTAGCCCTTATCTAAAGGTACCCTCAAAGGAGGATATGAACTGACCAATCAGCATCCTTTAACAAAATGATGAATATTTTATAAATATTATGTTCATACAAGTGACATTTGTGTTCTCACATGCAGGAGAGCAGTTCATGTGTGAAAAGTTGGCTGTTAGACACAGGTGGGAACACACCAGAGAGGGTTCAAATTTAAAAAAAAAATCATCAGACTGTATGATAAACAGATACACACTCCAGATTTTTCAAAATAAAAGTTCAGAAAATGGGGCTGAACTGTCACCTTTGTTATCGTGCTGCGTCATATTTTTTTCTATAATGCATGCATGGAGTTTGGAGCTACTAATAATAATACATTGTTTTCATATATATTTTAGATGGTCGTTACAAAATGATCAGCTAAGACTTCTCACGCGTTTGTTTCACCTTGCAGCAATGTGGAACTTCAATACACACTCCACGTCTGTAGGTGGCGCCAACGGTACTCAATTAACCAGAAGGAAAAGCAGACAGCAGCAACTGCGCATGCGTATGGTATCATGATGGTTCTCGTTTACTGTACCATCAGGGCATGTAGCAGTAATAAAGTTGTTATGACAGAAATGGCCCGTTGACTGTGTAATATTCGTTTAAAGAGAGTACAGGAGCAGAAGGACAAACATGACGGCTAACGAGGATCAAGAGGTACGAATGAATAACTTAACTACGAACAGTAGAAAATGAGCAGCTGTTAGCGGCTAAATGCTAACTACTTGCTTAGCGTGAGAGATAGCATTTAGCTGGGTTAGCAGGCATACTTATACGCTTATAAAACGGGAAGCAAATTACATGTCAGCTTTTACCAATGTGCTAGTTATGTGTTTAGCTAAAACAGCTGTATGTGCACAGTGTCTGTGTAGCTCACGCTAATCTCCATTCAAAAGGTTTAAATTAGTATATTTCTGAATGGAGTTTTGCTCAGGTGCTGTCATGATCTACTGAATTATTCCTCCCTTTCTGAGAGGATGACTGCGCTTGTTTCTCAGATGGAGCTGGAAGCGCTTCGTTCCATCTATGAGGGGGATGAATGCTTTAAGGAAATCAGTCCAGTTTCCTTCCAGTTTCGAGTAAGTCCTGACCTCTATAACATAAAGAAGAGTACTCAAGGCCTCAAAGTATTGCAGACTATTGTTTTGGTCTTTATTTTCATACATATCGCAACAGATAGGAGACCTTGAGGACACCAAAGCATTCATCCTAGACGTCACATGGCCGCAGACGTATCCTGAAACAGCCCCACAGATCTCCCTAGATGCCTTTTTTAACAACAGGATGTAAGTGTAGATCCTGATTCTATTTTATTTATGTATTTGTACACACATTAATCAAAAGAAATGTCACTTTTGTTTTTTACTGGATCACAGTTCTACAGAAACAAAGCAGCAGATCCTGTTAAAGCTGGAGGAGCAGGTGGAGGCTAACCTGGGCACTGCAATGATGTACACTCTGTTTGAGTGGGCAAAGGAGAACCAGGAGGTGCTTATGGAGAACCACAAGCCTGTAGTGACAGCTGTGGTGAGTGCAGCCGTTCTTCTCCTTCGTGAATGATCGTTGTACTGCATCAGGTTGGAGAACATGTATGTTGACGTTGACAGACGCTGACATCAAGCAGTGAGGTGACGACTCCCTCTGCTACAGCGAAGAAGAAGGAGAAGAAGGAGCAGCTGACTAAAGCCCAGAAGAGGAGGATCATCAACAGAACAGGTATGTGGGTCAGACTGTAAGTTACACATTATTGCTCTTCCACCCAAACACTCATCATCCTCTGCCAGTAACTTGGCTGCCCTATTGGCTGCTGACCACCATGCTGACTATATCTAATTAAAAATAAAATTAGTACAGTATCAGTGTGATAAAGAACTAGCTAACAATCCATGAAAAAATGGATCCATATCAGCAGGTGGCCATAAGTTCAGTGTGATTACTTAAAAAAAGCCATCACACACCATTAAGATGAGATGCTTTATGATCCATGCTAAAAGTTATATTAATCAAACATTGGTTCACATGTTCAAAATATTTTTTTCTAGATAACAAGGGGGAGCTGCCAAGAGGCTGGAACTGGGTCGACGTCATCAAGGTAGTTGCATTTCCAGCCTTTATCCACTAGATGGTGCCTCATTCCTTTTTCTAATTTGTTCTTTTCCCTCCTCACATCATTACTACCTCACCAATTCCAGCATGTGAGTACAAAACACTTTAATTTCAAATTGTTTTTTTTTCTGGCCATGTCTTAGTGTCTTCATGTGTGTTTTTCCACAGCTAAGTAAGACAGGAGGAAAGGATGACTAATACTGCAGTAAACTCCTGCCACTCTCGATGCCTTTCACATCCAACATCAGCTGCTTCCACCTGAGAAACAAAGTAGACTGTGTAATGGTGGACATACACACACACATTGTGATTTAAGCTGGGAGTCATAGAAGCCCTTCCTGTGTTTATTTTTTCTTTGTTTGTGGTGTTTGTGCACTGCAGCCTGGTGAAGAAGGAGTCATCTGTGTGGATGTGCTACTGATGCTGTCACTGCCATGTTTTCAATATGAGATCATGCCCAGCTACCTGACCTTGAAGCTTTCTATGTGGGATTATGCTTCTAAATGGATGTGTGAATGCGTTACTCTAGGTGACTGTGAGAGCAGAGAACTTTTAAAACACACAAAATGTTACTCCTTTCAGCATTATTTTCATTAAGTTTTTTTCCCTATGGATTTATGTCAAAAAGTTTTATATATAAATAAAAACAAATTTGATCTACAGTTTGATATTTTTTACTTCATAATCCCTGCTAAATGACATGTTTGTATTGAATTGAATTGAATGATTGTTTTTCCCAAAAATTTGAAGTTACTTGAGCAAGAGAGGAAGTTGCATGATATTGCTTTCAAAATAAAAAAAATACTTGCTGAGTAAAACCATTAAAAATTAAGAATTACATTTATTTGATATATGCCTTTGAATTACTAAATATGATTTAGATCGATTGATACTTTATTGATCCCCGAGGGGAAATTCAGGTATCCAGTAGCAAAATTGGTACAGACATCATAGAATGCATAAATGGTATAAAGATAGGGTAGTAAAAAAGGTAGTAAAGAAATAAAAATAAAAATCAATTTAGTGCATGTACTGGACAGATTCACAGATAGTGAAGTACTGCCATTGATGCCAGCATCAGACATGCAAAAGTATACAGAGGTGCCATTTATACTATAATAAGATTGTAGGATAGACTACAAAAACTGTAGTAAACCTGATGTGCAGTAATCAGCAGTTTTAACAATTGCAGATATACATTAACCAAACAATACAAAGAGAATGTGGAGCAAAGTATTACAGATACTGAAATGATGGCATGAGTCCAGTGCAAAGGAGAAATATATAAAAAGTAATTTGTTAGAAAAAATGCAAAGTGATAGTAAAGAAAATTGTTAGGGTAGATTATAGAAATATTTTTAACATCCCAGTTCAGAAAAGATGAAGAGAAGTCAGCTACATGTGTGTCAGAGTTTGGTATTTTATTTTGAAATCTGGAACAGGAAATGTAGTTTTACAGTCTCTCAGTAGACACAGGTGTCCTGTACCTGTAGACGGTGACAGAATGTGGAGCTACAACCAAAATGAGCTTTCAAAGAAAAAAGTAAGTAAGAGCGTCATTTGAAAACTGACTTCTGGATTTCTGTTAATTATTAGTAAGCTAAAAGGAATTAGTTTCATATGAAAGTATATAAACCTTATATATTATTGTTCTGATACAGACATTGTATTAAATGCTGTTTTAAATTGGAAACACTTTAAATGTGATATTTTTTTATAGTTTTGTCAAGTCAAACCTAAACATTTGAGGTTTTCTTTTCCTAGTACTAAATACTAAAAAAAATGTATGTACATTAATTCAATATAACTGTAATAGGCAGATATCAGCTGATAATATCAGCTGCTAATACTGATTTGTATAATAAGTGAATTTTATGTGTTGTCACTTCATGTGTTGCAGGTAGCTAAAGAGGCTCTAACACTCCCACCTATAACCAAAGGCCAAACAACACAGTGTCAGGTGAATGTGCACATTAGAATGAAGCAGGGTTAAAATTGTCTACACAACATAGCGCCATGTTGTCATGTCAAAGGTGTCACTCCTGTTTAGCTAATGCTAGTTACTGTTAGACTTATACACCAACCGATCCAGCGATGTCACCAGTATCTGCTAGGACAAGATGGCGCTTGTTGGGAAAATGTGTGAATAAAAGTTAGTAATTGTTAATTCATCCCGTTGTTAATTTTAAAGGTATAATACAACTTTTAATTATGCTAACAGTTGGTGTTTCGTTTCCTCTTCAACAGGAACATCTTTTATTTATTGCAGACTGCTCCTTTAAAAGCTTAGTAAATAGACAACATCTCCTCACAGCCTTAACATACCATACACTTATTTTGTAGGGGAAAAAAGGACCCACCACCAAACTGAATGATGTATTCCAAACTACAAATCTCCTTAGAGTAAGTATATGAAGTACTATCATTTATATTGTGATCATCTTCTAATGCCTTTTGACCATGTTTGCACAGCTGAATGATCAACCATGTCCCTCACTCAACTGAAACAAAACACTGAAAAACACTGTGTGTGTGTGTGTGTGTGTGTGTGTGTGTGTGTGTGTGTGTGTGTGTGTGTGTGTGTGTGTGTGTGTGTGTGTGTGTGTGTGTGTCTGCCAAGGCCTCACTACACCCCCGTGAAGATGGAAAAAGAAAGGAACGCTTGTCAGAGTTATCAAGGAGCCCAGAGACCCATGTGGAAGGATACAAGGAAGAGACAGACAGCAGGACTTCCAGTGACAATGATGTGGACAGAATAAATGACCACACCCAACACCCTAAGAAATTCTTAGAGCCGTCCCAAAAGGACAAGTCTACGTCCCTTCTTGATGATAAGAGATTCATGGTCTACATATGTGGTGGATACAAAGGTAGCAATCAGCAAATCTGACAGATAATTGCCTTGCCTTAGTGTGCTACATTAGCTAATGCTAGCTAGCTGCTAGTGTCTGTAAATGTGTGCAGAAATGGTTAGCAAGCTAGCTGTAGCTTAACTTACTAGCATGGATATGATGGAGTACATACAATATAACCATCTGTTACCTACATTCACCAAAGATTTTGAAAAGATTTCCATATTTTGCTCTCTACATCCAGGATATTCTTTCTGTTTTATGCACATCAATATCATAAGACACCATTGGTTTTTATGTGTGTTTGGATTCAGACACTGATACAGAGAGAAGGGCCCTCATGGAGAACGTGTATCCACAACTGTATCTGTACTGTAAGCAGCGTGGCTATGACTTTAGGATGGTTGACCTCCGTCAGGGTGTAAGAAGCCCTATTGCTGAATGTCATGACACTGTGAAGCTGCATGTAGAGACTCTTGAGCGATGTCAGCAAACCCCGGGACCAAACTTTATAGTAAGACATCATACAAGCACTATTTGATTCAGATTCCAGATCAAAATAATAATTTTTGTTGTGTTGGTTAGTTGTTTGTAGGACAGAAACATGAGGTCCGGAACCTTCCCTCTACTATCTCCAAAGAAACCTTTGAGGCCATGGTGAGAGTGTTGGAGAGAGCGCCACAAAACACACAGCAAGAGGAAGACTTTTCTGCCTCTGCATCCCAGTCCAGCATCACTACAGTCTGCAGTTCTAACAGTTTCGTCCAGGAGTCCATCTACAGGAATTTTCTAAATTTTGGAGAAGAAGCCACAAACTCGGGATTGTTGAGTTCTCACAGCTCATTATCTGATGGAGAGGGTGCCAGTCCTACAAGTTTAGACGAAGACCTAACTCTACTCCACATGTGGTACAAGCTGGATGAGAATTTCATCCCTCCTGTTTACTGCTTACTCCCAATCAGGTAAAGAGCAAATTACCAGTCACAATAAATAGTTTGTGTTGTCATGCAGCTATTGATGCGTCTTATGTTTTGATGCCATTTACAGCACTCACTATCCTGACATATTGAGCGTGGATGGGGAGCACAGGAAGCAGGCCAGGAAGGTCTGGAGAGCCACCTGCCACAGATTGTGGACAGTTCTACACCGCAGTGTGACTGAAGCACTTGGGCAAGAGGAGGCATCACTGTTACTCAGGACAGGTAGGGGTCAGAAGAACTACAGGTTTACGGTTGCAGAATTCAAGTTCCAATTGCATTGCATGTACTAATTGCATTAAACAACAATCACCTAGTTCTTGACTTGGAGGTAGAGTCCGGTCTACGTTTTGTACACGAGTCGCCACCAGAGGACCATTGCCACTGTTACAAAAGAGTCATCCCAGATCTTCATTACAATCTAAAGAACCAACATGCATCCCAGTACATCGACCTCCTGAAAGGACAAGCTCGGATAGATCCAGAACTCAACACAGCATACCAGAGTTTCATGAGCCGACTCCATAAAAAGGTATTTCCCGTACCAAGAAATGTAAACATAGCCTAGATTTGTTTCCTCATTTGTGTGTCTGCATCATTCAGTTACGTCACACGAACATCTATGAGCGTAAAGTCGGTTGGGGACGGAAAGGCCTGGACCCCAAAAACAATCGATCGCACCAGTTCTACGCTGAACGCATCTCTTCCCACTTCCAAAGGACTGTTATTAATTCACTCAACAAGTAAAGCACATGCATGAGTCCCACATATTTAACCCCTGTTATTGTCAACATATAATATGTACAACTTTTATTTTCCAGCTTCATTAAGATCACCAAAACTCCAGGGCCATTTGATGTAGTGAGGAGAGAGGACATTAGAGTGCAGGTACAGGAGGAGATCCAGCGTCATGTGAGCTATGGACTCCACCTGTGAGTTAACCTTTTCTTTGGCAGATATGGGTTTGAGTAAAAAATGTATATGTTGTTTAACAGCTTACTGGAGGACACTATAGACAAGACACAGAAAGACACATCTGGGCACTCAAAATTATGGCCAATTCAGAGTCCCTAATTATACATTAACATCTTTGGTTTAAGCAAAGAAACTGGATAAAAAGACCCTAACCATAGTCGAACCAAGAACCTTCTTGCTGTGGACCTTTTATATCTTATTATGGAGCCACCCTCAAGTGGCCAATGTGAGGAACTGCAGCTTTGGCCTCAAACAAACATTGTTGTGCTTTCTGTTTCTGGATAACAGTCTAAACTGAAAACAGCATCGGGGGTTAGCTTCCACAGAGAAGAAATAAAGACTGGGCTTTCCATTTGCCCCCTTTCTTTAGGGCAAAAAACTGCACTTTGAGAAAAACATTCCTAGCTGATGTACAGAAGGCAGTAGAGCAGTCAAAAACCAGAAAAACGCTTCTAGTGGGACCACAAGGCTGGGGAAAAAGCACCACCATGGCTGCATTAGCACAACTAGCTCCCTCTTGGTTTCCTGGGTGAGTTGAGCATCTTTATTGCTAGATGTAGAATGATGAGAATCAGATAACTATTTCTTTAGAGCTGCGAAGGTGTTGGTGCACTTCGTTGGCTACACTGGAGAAAGCAGGAATGTCCGTCGTGTGCTGCAGGCTCTGTGTGTCCAGATGGTTGAGACCTACTGCCCCCACACACAACTGTCAGAGGTACCATCTCATGTAGCTTCATCTTGTCTCACCTGTGCTTCTGTTAAAGTAGGTTTACCTGTCTTAATCTAGGGTCTACCTCAGCTGATCAATGAGTTCTATACTCTGTTGGGCTTGGTTGGAGCAGACAGGCCTCTGATAGTCTTGTTAGATGGATTAGATGAACTGTCAGAGGAACATGGGTCAGACCTCTCTTGGATATCAACATCTCTACCTCCAAACATCCACCTCATCCTTTCTACAACCACTGACTCCCAGTGCAGTCACACTCTGCAGGTCTGTAGAACGAAACCAAGAACAAATCCTTCAAGTGATTCAGAAAAAGGTTCCAAGAACTCTTTCTTCTCTCACCTTCCCCCAGCACTCTGCCCATCCTACTGTTCTATTCCTCCCTCCTATCAAGATTGATGACATCAAAGCAGCATTAGAAGCCAAACTCCAGGCTGATCAGCGGTGTCTCCAGGAGCAGCAGTGGGAAATTCTGGTTCAAGCCTGTCACTCCTGTCCCAGCCCTCTCTATCTGGAAGTAGCTTACTCTGAAAGCCTGCTCTGGACTTCCTACTCTTTCCACAGCCTTCCAGACAGCTTGGAGGGCCTCTACCTTAGCTTGCTGGCTCGTTTGGAGAGAGAGCTGGGCAGGCAGCTGGTGAGAAGGGCTACATCCCTTATATCCATCTCACGTTGGGGTGTGACTGAGGAGGTGGGGAATGCGAAGAATTAGATTTCACAATATATCACTAGCATTCGTTTTTTGTAATAAATGATTGTGCTCCTCATCAGGAGATATTGGACATCCTAGCCAAAGATGGGAAGGTGCTTGAGGAAGTATCCTCATCTCATCCCGATACCCAGCACAGAGTGCCTTATATCTTGTGGGCTCGACTGAAACACAACCTTGGTCATCATCTCAAAGAGGTCAAAACAGATGGGACTTGGGTGTACCGCTGGACTCACTCTAAACTCAACCATGTCTGCATTGGTCACTATTTAAAAACAGTGGAATCTCACATGACTTTGCACGCTGACTATGCTGACTACTATCGAGACAAATCACAACATGCACACATATTTCAGCCTTTGGTATGGACACTTAATAAGGAAGAGGAAAGAGACGGGTTGACTAAAATGGTCAGATTCAATATGAGGAAGCTTCACGGGCTGCCCTACCACCTGGTCCGCTCAGGCCAGATCCTCCCATTTTTGGCTCAATGTGTTTTTAACTATGAGTTCCTGCTCCACAAGGCATGGGGTCTGTCGGTTTTGGACATAATGGAGGATCTGAAGAAGGCAGTGCTGCCAGACAAGTAAGTGTTAGAAGATCCTTTATACACATGATGACATAAAACATTATAATCATCAGGAATGTCTCTGCCAATCTGGTTACTTGTTCGCAGTTTGTCCCTTCTTGTACCTAGCCTTTAGCCTTAATGGTTTGTAGCCTTTGTGAAAGGTATTAACACGTGCACCTTTCTCCCATACCCGACATGTTGACAAGTTAAACTGAATGCTCTCCGGCACAGCATAGCTCAGACTTTCAAACATGTAGAAAGTGTCTCTAAGATCAAGAGAAACCCTAGACATCTGTTCCCTGCTGTACATTAGAGTAAAGGTCAGTGGTTGGCAATACATGTATCATTCTCCCTAGGGTGCTGGTGGATGTGGATCTGCTATCCGGTGCTCTTGACATGTCCCATGCAGTGCTGCAGCAGGACCCATGCCAACTGGCCTCCCAACTCATGGGTCGACTAGGACAAATGGTCATTGAGGACCGTCCCGTTGCTAAAGGTATTCAGTGGTCATGGTTAGCGTTAGGGATGCCAACTGTCCCATATTAGACGGGAGATCCCGTATATTTATATAAATTGTATTGTCCCGTACGGGATGCCTGTAGTCCCTTATTCTAGTGCAAACTGGGAGGCAAAAAAGACGTGGGTAAAGCCTGTTAGCGGTGAAGCGTCTAAAGCTTTCTGCACTTTATGCCGACGGGAATTCTTCAAATTTTTCAAAATGTGAAACAAAGTCC
>JAVQJX010180695.1:0-15425 GCA_036025115.1 Ambassis agassizii
CTTTCAGTTTTGTGATGCAGTAAAAATCAGCTGTTGTTGTTGTTTTCTGTTTTGTTTTTTGTTTTGTTTTTTTTGTTTTTTTTGGGGGGGGGGGGGGTCGACCAGGTTGAATTAATATGGCTGACTTGAACTAACAGATGTATTTAAATCAGAGCACGTGGTAGCAGGATGATTACTTTTACTCCAGTAAACCTTTAAAGTAACCCTAACCATCCTGACCCTGGAGACATAATCTGCAGCAGCCAATCAAAGGGCAGTTTCCATGTGAGCGATCCGTTTGAACGAACAGTGTGACACCACATTGACGTTGTTGGTCAAGAGGATACTGAACAACTCTTCCCGTTATCTTGACCTCACATCACTGCAGACAGACAGAGGTTAAAAATTGCTCTCTTGAGAAATGAATTCAGAAATATCAAAAATATTAACTAACAACAGGCCAATGGATAGGTATCAGCTATAGAAGTAAAGGCCCATCCTGATTTTTTTTTCAGGCCCACCCATTAGTCATGTTCTGGCTCCGCCACTGTGCAGAACAATCTGGCTGAGAAGTCAACCAGGTGTACTTACAGACAGTAACATTAAACATTGCTGGAAAAAAAATAGAAACAAGATTCAAGAGGACTGGATCCTCGCTGCAGGTTCTTGAGCTCTTTTGTGTGTGTGAATGGAGAACTGTGCTGCATTATTGTGTGTTTGTGTGTGTAAGTGTTTTGGGCTGTGTGTCTGACTGACTGTTGACCACAAAGAGAGTAAAGCAGGTCTGATCTGATGGTGGTAAAACCACTTGTTCTCACTTTTATCTTGTGAAAAACCTTTGCAAAGTTGTTTTATGTATCAACGTTTGTTTAGAACTAATTTTAGAGTTACAGGTGTTTTGTGAGGTCACACAGAGGTCACACTGAGTCCTCGAGGTGATCTGAAACCAGCCGGGATGGATGAATTATGGTTAGATGGATGAATAGGTGAATGTTAGATGGATGAATATAGCTGAGTCCCTCGGTGTGATCTGAGTCGAGCCGCTCAGCTTCTTTCATCTGTTCCCTCCTTCCAGCAGACTCCAGATGAATTTGCATCCAGCTGAACATACCGAGACACATCAAACTTTAATCACCTCTCAGTATTTGCATTTGATTCCAGGAGAGCAGAAGAAGAAGAGGAGGAGGAGTGTGGATTTATTCCCAGTGAGCAGTGACTCTGTCTTTGATGACTGGGACAATTAGGACGGATCAAAGTGGAGGTTCGATGAGGCCTGCAGCTCATTTACATAATGAAATTAACTCAGATGAGAAGAATTGCTAACAGGAACAAGTGATAGTTCATTATTCATATGAAGGAGGAAAAAAGCTGTTTATGTTGCTAATGTCACCATTACAAACCGTGTTTTCAATTAACAGTTTGTTAATTAACGTGCAGCGTACACTCCTCTGTTAGCTCAGCCTCATCTGCTGTCTGCAGGCTTAATGCTGTTGTTTGCCTAATGAAGCAGCAGGATGATTAAATTAGAGCAGCATGCTGGGAGAGACCACAGACAGAGAGCGCTCACCTGCTTTACCTGTCCCACACACACACACACACACACACACACACTTTTTCTGAGTGTTTTCAAGCTTTCAGACACTTTCAGAAAGATGACGTGAGCTTCATAGATCAGCATCACTGATTGTGGCTCTGGTGTCTGAAGGGGCTCTGACTCCTTCAGCTGTGTGAGGAAGAGCAGCCAGTCAGTAACTAAAATGATTTAATCATCCTCACAGCTGTCAGAGGTCAGTTAGAGGAATGCTCTGCCCTCACATGCCTTCACCTACACACGCTCTTTTTATCAAGCTGATTCTGTGACAACAGGCATGTGTGCTCAGTCATCATATGTGGGTTTGTGTCTATGACAAATGTGTGATAAATATGAGTGTGTGTGTGTGTGTGTGTGTGTGTGTGTGTCATGCTGTGGGGGAGTGTTGTTCCCATGCCCTCACTGCATTCCTGCCTCAGATCCCAGACCAACTTTTTTGGGTTTTATTTATTTTTCCTCTCAAACTCACACACACACACTGGCAGTCATTGCTGAAATATGAAGCGATAAGAAAGACAATTACAGGATGTGTGTGTGTGGTGATTACTATGAATCTGATCATTACCAACAGGAACGAACAGCTACATCTGATGAACTGAGTGATTACACTGAAGAATCAACGAACCATCTTCTAAACCCGCTTTATCCCGCAGTGCAGGGTCAAGGGGGCGGAGCCTCTCCCAGCTGTCGATGGGCGAGGGTTGGTTCACCCTGGACAGTTCACCAGTCCATCACAGGGCAACATACAGTCAAACAACCGTCCACACTCACATGAATCTAAGCAGATCTTTAGAAAGTGGGAGGAGTCACACAGGCGCAGGGAGAACACGAACGACTACCACTGTCAAATGTATTGATAAAATACAGATAAGGTTCTATGGGCTAAAACAATCAGGAAGTTACTTATAACCACTTCTCCTCTGTGCTGAAGCAGCTCCACTGTCTGACCTCAGCCACACTATAAAGTTATCATTATAGGCCTGTAGGTTTAGCTTTGCTGGGTCTTTCAGGATGAATGTCTGGTCAAACAGGACTACCTGATCACAGAGAAATCACTTTTGAGTGACACATAGATAACAAAGTCCAGATGTGTGCTGAAGCTGAGGACGGTCAGATGTTAGGCAGAGTGCAGTGGAACATCAGAACGTGACTCTGAGTCCAAGTGATGAAAATAAACACAGCGCTTCCCTCATTTACATCTCTGTGCACATTAATGACTCTCAGTGAAGTATTCAGATCACATCAGAATATTCATGACTGCTGCGCACCGGGGCCCCTGGGAGACGAGTTCAAGGGCCTGCTGATATCTGCTTATCCGGAACACATTCAGAGGAGCAATGAAAACACATTTCAGTGTTACAGATATTTCACGTTCAAGTTTCTTTTCAAATTATTATGTTGGGTTGAAGGAGGCGTCTGGACTTTATATGTGTTGAAGGAGCTCAGTGTGTGAAACTCAAAGGGTTTAAGTGTCTCTGAGAGTCTCACTTACCTGTGCTGGTCTGGCTGTCAGTACCAGGTTTAATGACTATGAGCCTGCAGAGGGCGCTCTGCTGGAACAGGTTAATGAGCCGTTGTTCTTCCTGGACTCATGTGACCTGGAGTGAAACTTCCTGTGAATAGAAGGCAGCACTGTGTTATAAGTGGAGTCCTCCAGCTCTGCTAACGGAAGGTTTGTACAGCTTCACATAAGCTTCTTTGACTCCTCTGTCATATCTTTATTAAGAGGAACTCACTGCTTTATTATTGTTGTGTCCTTAAATGTAGGAAGCACAGCAGCCATGTCAGGATTCTTGTGTCTCTTTTAAGGCTTGCGTTTAGGCTTTTGGTGTTTGAACTAGATCATGGGAGGCAGCTGTGTTTCCTCTGCACTGAGTAAACATCAGGAGATCATTAGCAGTTTCAATTCAGCCTGGGAAAGCAGCTGTCAGTCTGAAGGTACTTGATGCTGAGGAGGACTTTCACCCTGAAACTCTGACACTGATATCAGCCTGATGCACTGAAGAGGAGAAATTACATCCTGCAGAGTTCTTTCTGGGAAACACAGATCAGACAGGGGCAGCTTCCTGTCAGGACCTTCCCATCCCTCACACAGGAAGTACTGACCCCCAAGGTGCTTCAAATGTGCAGAGGACGTTGCTCAGGGCCCCCCGTCCATGTTATTATAACACTCAGAGCCTTACATGTCCACCACTCTTCTCTCCCACGCTGCAACGCTGCTGTTATGTCACCGGCCCTGCCCTGCTCCTGACAGACGACAAGCAGGGAGCGAGGGAAACTATGCAGGAGGTTTCTCAGGAGTTTTTGGAGCCATTTTTAGACCACCATTACGCCTGGGAAGACAAAAATCTGAGTAAAACAAAAAGGCCAAAGGCCCACATTGCTTTCCACAAAGAAACTGATCAAAAAACACACAACACAATCTGATGCGGCATCTGGACTGGAGCAGAGAAAAAACTACAATTAAAGAATAAACATGAAATACGTCTGCTACAGTGTTTACATGTTCAGCAAGAATCAGGAGGACTGAGAGGATGCTGATCTGCTGTCGTCACAGCAACGGAGATAGAAGACATGAGACATACTGAATTCCCCAGACAGCAGTATGAGCAGTGCCCAGGTGACTCAGTCCTCTAGGAGACTCAGTCCTCCAGGTGACTCAGTCCTCCAGGAGACTCAGTCCTCCAGGAGACTCAGTCCTCCAGGTGACTCAGTCCTCTAGGAAACTCAGTCCTCCAGGTGACTCAGTCCTCTAGGAGACTCAGTCCTCCAGGTGACTCAGTCCTCTAGGAGACTCAGTCCTCCAGGTGACTCAGTCCTCTAGGTAACTCAGTCCTCTAGGAGACTCAGTCCTCCAGGTGACTCAGTCCTCTAGGTGACTCAGTCCTCTTGGTGACTCAGTCATCTAGGTGACTCAGTCCTCTAGGTGACTCAGTCTTCAGTGCCAGACTCTGTATCTGTGTCTTTAGGCTGATGACTGACCATTGACAATCTGCTGATTCTGTGACCACCAACTTCATCTGACCTGAAATTCATCACTGATTTTGGTCCTCAGTAAAAACGTCTGCTTACGGAGAGCTGGAGCGATTCTGGCTTTTAACACTGAAACATGACAATGATAGCAGGTGCTCATACAGTGGCTGGCTGGTCTGAGTGAAACTGATGTGAGAGCAGTGGATTGAGGATGGAGGATTTACTTTGATCTGCAGACGTTACACAAACTACTCAGAAAGGTGGAGGATTGCAGGCAGAGGCTTTATGTCCTTAATCAGTCTTACAAAAAAGCAATCAGTGGACAGATGTTTCCTCCTGCAGTTGGAAACGTGTTTGAGGGCGGATTGAGAGCAGGACACCACCTGTGTGTTTGACATCTAGATAATCTGCTGCAGACAGACTCTTCAGGCCAGGATCTGTGGGGGTCCTTAATCTGAGGCTCATGTGAAATGACCCTGTTACAGTTTCTGTCACTGCTGTTCACATGTCAACCAGCAGAGGATTACATCATAATGCCACTGAAGTGTTTCTTCACCATATGAATGTGTGTGCACATGGGCTGGGACTGGAAGCAGACCTGGTTTTGGTTCTGGAAGCAGACCTGGTTTTGGGATCCGTCTGTCCGTCACTCCCTTCCCACTGTTGACCAGCAGAGCAAGGTTCCTATGGGTCTTTGAACCAGAACAGAACCGCCCAGTGATATTTACGTTAACTGTACAAACCCACCGTCAGTGAGCGCTCCTTTATGTGGGCCTGTTGTCCGCTGTGGTTCTGTTCGGTCCTGCGTACCTGCTGCACTTGGATCAGGCTGAACCGGTCCACACTGACCTCTAACCAGAACAGCACTGGTTTCTGTTGGACTGTGATGAAAGAAGCATTTTGGGTTTTGGTGAACTGAGGTGAACGGCAGCTCTCCTTCTTACAGGCATTACTGACATTTCCTTGAAATTGGATAATTGCTGGCTGCCATGAGCGAAGCATTCAGACGAGCCCACACAGTTTGGCTTCCACTCGTCTTTTTCTCCTCGGCTCAAGTCTAAATTATGGGTTGTCAGTCAGAGTTCTCTGGCTGTAATTTTGTCCCCGTCTGTGAAGACGAGTATAATTTTGGAGTGTATTGACTCCGAGCCAGTGGATGTATGGGTTTATTGTTGAAATGTGATGAGGAGAGCTGCTCGCCACTGAAGCATGCTGGGTAGTTTAATACAAGGAAGAAAACAATCAGAAGAAAAAGCTGTTAGAATCTGAGTGAGGCTGTCAGAATGAAACCTGTGATGAACCTCTGCTCGGTCCTGTTAGCATGGACTCACAGATGAACTGCAGCATTTAGAGGCCTGAACATCACTGTAGTTCATTCAGTCCACAGAGTGCAGCTTTCAGCTCTGGAAAGTGACGCAAAGTGACGAGACGCAGAGCTTCTCATCAGCCAGGCACAAACAGGACGTAACAGGACTTTCACAATAAAACAGGAAATATGAAAATAAGCTCTCGGTACAATATTTAACCTGAACCTAACTACTCAAAACAAAACCGTCTGATTTTTCTCTGCTACAGTAAAAATGACTTACTGAAAACTAATAACTCAATGTTTCGGTCCAGCTGGTTTTTCTGAGCGTTATCAGCATGCTAAGCCTGTTCTACTCATACAGGTTTTCATGTCAGCCAAACCACAGGCTGACTGCAGGTCCAGATCCAGGACTGGACCAGGACCCACACTGTGGTCTGAAAGTACGTGGGTCAGAGCCAGATGTTTAAAGGTACACTTGGCAACATTTTCGAGTTAATTAATCATCTTCATGAGTCGGTAGATGATGAATGAGGGACATCGCGAGAGCAGGAACACTTTACGGCAAACAGAGGCTCAGACGAGGCTGCGCTGGTTCCTGTAATATTATCACGAAGCCTGTATCAATAACTCCTTTATTTTACAGATACGAGTTGAATTATGATGAGCTACATTTTTATTCTGTGTCAGTGTGAAGAAGTATCTGCTAATAGACAATAAACAATCAAGCTAACTCCAATCTGGTCTCTTTATTGGACAAAATAAACCGATGAATTTACGAGCCTTACTTTAGAAACGAGAAGCCTAAAACTGTCACATTTCTGTATTCCAATAAAATAACAGAAAGCAGCCATTGTCACTTCCTGTAGAGTCACTGTAATGTATGATAACACAGTGCTTCTGTATTCGCTCTTGTACTTTTTAACTTTTTTTTGATGACTTTGCTGTTTCCTGGTTGCTGCACATGTTGATCACAGCATTTATAACTGAGAACACAAACTGTGGGGTTTCCAGGTTTTAGGTGATGTTTTATTTTGAAGTTTCTAAACTCTTCCTCATTTCAGGTGTTTCCCTTCCTCATGTGTCTCCTCCTGCCTGCCTGCCCCGCTCTGCCTGTGTCTGATTGTCTTCCCCTCCCCCGTGTGTCTTCGTTAGCTCTGATCGTCTTGTTGACTTCCGAGCCTTCCAGCCATTTCTCCCTGTGTGTATCCTGGTGTGTGACCTCCTATGTATGACTTTTGACTGCCTGTTGATCCCGAGCCCCTTTTGTACTGTTGGACTGCCTGCCTGTTGCCGACCTGGTTCCCGACTACCTGTGCACTGAGTCCTCTCTCTTTGCGGCCCTCACACAAACGTCAGATTCTGTCTCAGTGTTTGGTTTTACTGATGAATCTGTTTGTCTGAGTGGACTGAAAGAACGTTAATCCACAGCTCCACAACAAACATTCATATATTCCAATTAGACCTGTTCCACTCCGCTGCCTCCTGTTTTACATTTCTGTTTGTGTCTGCACATTAACACGGCGTCAGGGGTTTCTCTGCTCAGCTCTAATAGGCTGATATGACATCAGATACACGCCGCAGTTTGTAAAGCAGGCACTGTTTCTGAATACTGATTCACTCTTGTTGCATGAAAGTGAACAGACATCACACGAACAGTGATATCATTCACTGAACAAACAGGAAGTAATGTCACAATATGTCACTCCCACAGTCAGGCTCACACATTAAACACGTTGTGAGAAAGTAAAGTTACTAAGCTTTGGTCTAATGGTGGAAAAGAAGGAGAGCACCTCTGCTCACTTGTCGCTTTTCTTCATTTGTTGAGCCAGAAACAAACATCAGCTCTCAGCTTTGACAGCATGCTTTCAGTGGATCTTCTGTCTGGACTCTTAATGATTCCCTCACAAACTAAACAATAAACAAACATCAGCATTCCTTAATACATTTGCACCATCTCTCGCTCAGACTGAAGCTGCTGGCTCAGCTCCATCCCTCACTGTGCGCCTCATGCTGAACATGTGTGGAAACACTGATCTCCCTCAGAGACTCTGCAGCTCCTCCTACAACAATTTACACATATTTATGTCTGCAACATGCGAGCTCTCACAGTCCTGATGTGTCACTGAGGTTTGTTGCATTGTTTCCCATGAGGGTCATGCCAACAATTTTAAGTGGAACACCGGAAACCGTTGAAGAGGTCTGCTGCTGAGACACATAACACATGAAGGAGGGTTAAAAGAAGTTCCTGCAGGCTGAAGGAGCCTCTGGTTCTGAGGAGGTGGTGAGGGCTCTGTAAACAAAGGCTTTAAGAGCATGATGGTTCTTCTAACAAACACAATGTGGTGTGAATCTGAACAGAAACAGGGTTCAGACTGCAGAGGAGCCATTTCTGTATCTTTCAACAAACCTCAGATTCTTCTACAAACAAAACAGCTGAGATGTAATTACAGAGCGAGGAGCCAGATCAGTCATCCTCCGAGCAGCCAACCACCAAACACACTGTTTTCATTTGATGCAGATGTCAGGGCATTTAAAGTCAGTAAATAAAGCGGAGTCCTGCAGCAGCTTCTCTCACATTCATGCAAACTTTTAAAACAGCAATAAATAATTAATAAGGCATTTAGTTGTTTTATTTGAAGTGGCTCACAACATGTCATTGTGTGATGAAAGAGAACCTCAGACTTCAATTGTCGTCTGTTTATTGAGCACCAGTGAAACAACTTGCTGCGTTTGTGTTGACAAAGGTCCTCTGAGACGCACTTGCTGCAGTGATCCACAGCAGGACGCTTCCTGTCCCCTGTGCTCTGCACCAGCATGTCAAAAGGGGATCTAAAACTCACAATAAGTGCTTGGGTTTTGATGAAAAACAATGACACTACAGTTGCTCTGCTGTGTCAACTCTGAGACACCATGGCAACTGTCTCTTACAGGAAGTTTATTTTCTCAGGCCTTCAGGAATATTAATAACCACAAGCTGCCGCTGCCAAGTTCCTCTGGCCGGCTTTCAAACCCACGCAGCCAACAGGACAGTCGGCTGGACGCCTCGTCAACAGCAGATAAACCAAGCTGCACATCATCACAAGCTGTCACTTGGTCGCCTTGGCAACCACAGGACAGCCACCAGTGGATCATACTCAGTGGTCTCTGATGGCTTCACTCACTGCTTCTCCTATGACTGTAAAACAGGAGCAAGAACAAAAGTTCAGTGTTTCCACTCCATTAAAGTGAAATGATGCAGGAGCTTTCCAAACGTCCTCGCTTCCTGAAATCATCGTTTCTATCAAGTTTTTCAGGTGGAACACGGCCGTCCGCTCTTCATTGTCTTTTGTCCTTTGAGGAACAAACAGGAATATAAACTGATCATAAACAGCTCAGATGTGTCCGACGGCAGCCTTTAATCTTGTTCTGCTGCTCTTAATGTGAGAATAATGAGGAGGGAGGTGCAGCCTGCTGCTGCTCTGCAGACAGGCATTTTTATTAGAAACCCCTGTAATGAAGTGAATTTTACAAGGTTTCCATTCATTAAGGGCAGATTGCTCAGGTGCAGGAGAGCCTCAGTCAGTCTGTAATAAAGTCTGCTTTGGAAAGTTCTGCACTTCATACGCACACTCAACAAAATGATGACTGTAGTTCACCTGAATTGTGCATCATATTAAAGAAATGAACTTCAGATCATGTAACAGTGACATTTTAATGATACATAAGCAGCCATCACACAATGGATAAATATGTAACTAAACATATGAACTTCAGACTGTCAAAGTGTCAGAGTCACACATGTTATCATCCCTGTCAGTTAATCCTGCATTTTTAATCTGGGGGGTGGGGGGGTTCTGATGAGGGATTATACTGTGCAGTAAAATAGTCATCTGACTCGCCCAGCAGAGCTGAGGACACACTGCTCATGTGCAGCTCCACCAGTGCAGAACCGTTTCAGTCTGGACACTAAATGAAGAAGTGAACCACTCGACACATCACAGCAGCTCTCTGAGGTGATGGACTGCTGGACTGACGGCTGAAGGCTCAGCCTCGACTTCTTCTGGTATTCTGGGATACATCAACAGAGACAGTGCAGCGCTGTCAGCCGCGGCCAATAGGAGGGCACCCAAAGTATGTTCCTTTGAAAGAACCACGAAGAGTTAAATGATGAAACATCACATTGAAACACTAACATGAGGCAGAAGGTCCTCAATGATTTACACTTTATTTGGATTTCAAAGGTTTAATTTGATTCTTCATCAGAGATTTATGTTCAGTTAACATGAGAGTCTCTAATAATCAAACGATGTTCCGCGCAGTACGATCCATTTTACATGACGATGTGTGTGAGGTCAGACATTCAGCTCACCTGTCGGACTCTGGGTGGTCTCGCCTTGTTTTCATGGTGCGAGGAAACCAGTTGTTTTGTGATTCACGGAGCAGCAGCTTCTCAATCTGATTATCTCTGAAAATATGAAGCACAGCAGCAGCTTGTGTCAGTGATTAAATCAGCACTAACGAGAGTTTATTAAATTGATGCGATAGGCTCCACGGTGGCGTCCGCCTCCTCAGTGGGGGTTTCCACTCAGACCGTCCCTGGTGGGTCAGGTGAACCATCACAACCACTTCCTGGTTGCTGCATGTGAACTTCCCCATCCATTAGCTTTGATGGTCACGTCTGTGCCGCTCTGTTTGTTGTTGTTAAAATAAAAATACAAACATTTGTTCTTTGTTTCTTAATGTGCCTTTTTATGTTCAAAACAAACGATAAACATGAATGCTGATTTTACACACATGAAGTGAGGCGCACATGAGAGAAGAACTTTGTGAAGGATTATTTAGTATTGAGTATTTAGTAGCTGAGATTACATTTCTGATCTGTCAATATCTTTTAGTAGAGAATTTAAAATAACCATAATTTGACAATACACCCGCTGAACAAAGAGGCAGCACAGACGTGTGTACTCATTCATTTGAAGTGCAGAAACCCCCCGCACAATTAAATCAAAGGCGACTCATTGACTCGTGTTAATAAAAGTTCATTAAAGTGTCTTTTCATGTCAGTTTACTGTTTGATCACAAACTATCTTAGAACATAAACCACGTGATAGGGTTGTTTTCTGCTGCCAGACGGAACAGCTTCTCCTTTTTGTCACATCTGACTCAAAGCGTCGTACCTGCAGAAGAGCTGGTGTCACACAGTGACTCTGTAGGGACATGAAGAGTCCTGAAGAGTCGGACTAACAGGCTCATCTCGTGTTCTGACAGCACTGAGAGTCCAGCGGTCACTGAAAGGTTCTCTGGTGTTGATAACCAAAGTTACACTGGTCTGTCTGTGGAATCCAAAAGATTGTGATTAAAGCTCTGGTTCGTGTTGGTGGTCGGGCCTCTCAGACTGACCGAGTGACAGAACAGAAATGCGACGCTCACAGATCCTGTGTGAGCGTCTGGGGTCAAACGAACGGCCCAGAGGTCAACCTGCTCCTCGTGAAGAGCCTGTCCTCTGTTCTCTTCACTGTTTATCGCTTCATTCATCGTGTTTGACCAGAGGCGCTCCAGAATTAGCAGAGCTATGCGTGTCTGTCATGTTCAGTCACTAAAGACCAGACGCCATCTGAATCCGAAGTCCCTGAGGCCAGGCACAGTCCGGTCCTGGAAGAGACAAAAGAGTCATCTGTTGGTGGTGTCCCCCGTTCAGAAATGCCCAGGGGTCTCCGTAGTACTCCTCTCCATTAGCATATCCACTTGGATTTGGGGTTTTTTGTGAACGTGTAAACAAAGTTTCCAGCAAGAGCAGAAATAATGTCTCCACTGTATGACAGACACGAACAAAGTGGAGCTGCGTTAAGGAATTCATGACCACGCTTTGCACACAAAAGGCCTCTTTTTCTCAGACTGCAGGTCCACCCATGTTTTTAGAATGACTGCACATCCATCACACACGCTCTCTGAGGTCATGTGACCTCAGGTAGGTTTCACAGTGTATATCAAAATTGTCTTTGTCCTCCATCATTTCAGTTGAAGTCTTTCTGTCCTTAAACTTTAGACTTGATTCTTTTTTGTTTGCAGATCGCAGCCACCCTTCACACTTTTGACTGGGCCCCATCTTATGGTGAATGTGTCTGAACTTGTGACTCAATGGAAACACTTAAGGCAACGACACAAAAGAACACCAAGCCATCAGCCTTTGTGGAACAACATGAAGAAGCTGTTCCTCTGGATGTCGTAATGTGTAATTTATAAAATAAAATTCTGTCACATGAGCGATCCTGTGACTGCTCCACCCTGCCTGCTCTGTTCCTCACTGCCACTATCACAAGTCATGCTAATTAGTGGTTTGGGTGAAAAGCACGAAGCCCCAGGAGGAAAGGTTAGCACACAAAGATCTGTTGTTACTGTTGTTTTGGTTGGACATGTGTCCTCCAGAACCTGGACACAAGTTGTCCGTTTTTATTTATCATGTAGACAATATAGCCAAACTTTTCACTCAAATTTCACTCAGGCTTTATGCTTCATTTTCACATTTTACAGATGTCAGGGGCTCAAGTTCAGCACCAACATGAAGCAATTCCAGGAGGAGCTGGAGGAACATTGGTCCTCATCAATACAGATAAGTGATCCAGTTGATCCGTTTACATGTCTCCGGTAGTTAATGAGGTTAACATTGTTGTGTATTATTCATATGAGTGCTGCTGCACCAGTGAACTACACGTAACCAGGCGACATGTGACAGCACAGCGCTCACCTGTCACAGGTAAACAACAGTACACACAAATGAGCATTTCGGACAGGAAGTTGCACAAATACATGTGTTGCTTAGAAGTTTTGACATGTTGCTGTTTTCCTCACATGAACGGCTGGTTTCAGAAGCCTCCACAACATTTCACTCAGGTCAGAGCTTGTGGTCGTTGTCGTCTTGCTGCATGATCCACTGTTTGTTGGGTTCACTGTTCCATCAGTGCTGCAGGTTGTCCTGCTTCAAACCATCATACTACCACCTCCATGTCTAACAGAGGGTCCATAAACATATTCACACCTAATCATCCTGTTCTGGTCTCGTCGCTGCTTTGTCAGAGGGTGATCTTTGTGATCTTTATCAGCATGCAGACAGCAGCAGTGTTCCTTCTGCCTGCAGCTCTGCCATCACACCATGTTTGCTCTCCTGATGGTGGATTCATCAACATTAACCAACGAGAGGGAAAGAGAGAGGCCTTTAGCTGTAGGTTACCCTGTGTTCATTTGTGATCTTGCAGACTTACATGATTGTTTTTGGAGTGATCTCTGTTGATAGATCCCCCCTGGGGAGGGTAAGCGTGGACTTTGTACTCAGTCTGTCGGTTTGTGTAGTCCAGACTCTTTACAGATGGTCGTGTAACTTTTCCAGCCTGATGAACAACTACAACTGTTTGTATAAAGTCCTCAGAAATGTCCTTTGATTATGCTAAACAAACGTTGTTAGATCCCTTTTGTTTAGGTAGATCTGGAAGGCCACATCTTACGGCCGGTTAGCTCAGTTGGTTATTGTGTGGTGCTAATAACACCAAGGTTGCTGGTTCAATCCCCATCTGGGCTGTCATCCTTCCCTAAGTTTCCCAGCTTGGGAAATGTTTTCTGTTTTGTGGCAATATTTATTTAGAAATATAAAAAATTCTGACAGGTTCACAAACAGCAAGATAATTGATACTGTTCAAATCTATCAAAGCCTGACTCAGCATGAAACACAAGTTGTACAGTTTGGTGTAGCACAGGGATCCTGATGTCACCAGTAAACATGGCGTTCAGTCTTACGCTGATGATACACAGCTTTATGTCTGTAAATCTAATGGATTGCATCAGTCAGGGTTCCGATGTTCTTATCTAAGCTGATTAAATGCCAGGCTCCCTCCCTGACAAACATGCTGCTGCCTGTCATCTATTTTGTGGTAATATGTTTGTTTTGTTGATATTTAGAGTAACACTGCAGGTTAAACCATAAAAATAATCTGCACAATAATCCAGAATAAAGTCACAGTCCAGTTTTGTCCTTCAGTCAGCATTTATGCATCCATGAGCAGACACACATCAGATAATCAGCCCCCCATACCCACCCCCTCCCTCCTGCCCTGTAGGTGACTCGGCCCCCTGATCTCGTCCTGTGGTGTGCTGACCCCCTCCTTCCCCCACCCCTTCTGGTTCAGTTAATGATGGTCCAGTGATGGAGCCTGAGGCGGATCTCTGAGTGCAGCACAATAAAGAGCCAGTGGTCATGGGGGGGTTACAGAATTCCACCCTCAGCTCTGGATGCATGAAGTCCAACATTGTGCATCTTCCACAATGGCCACACTGTCGACACCATGCGTCTAATTCAATTAGCCGGGAGACGGTGCATAAATTCCCCCAGAATTCCTCTGATGAGCCTGTGTTAGCCTCCAGTGTGTGCGTGGTGGGTCTGAGCATGCCCAGTAACCTGTCACATTAAGGAGATCGTGCAGGGTGAAGGTCAGAGGTCACTGAGATTAACCTGGATGTTACAATGATCCACGCGACTTGTCTCGCTGCAGTAAGCTCATCACTACAGCAAAACAATGAACACGAACAGCTCTGCACAATTAAGACGTTAATATATGATAAACACACATCCACCACCTGAACCGGCTCGCTCCGACCTGTTGGTCTGTGCAGTGCACAGATATGAGACACACATGGGAGAAAGAGCAGAAGCACAGCTTTCAGTTCTGACAACCGACCAGCAGTTTTCATAAACCGTGCTCTTTTCTGGACATCAGATTCATCAGAGAATCTTTTATTGTCTCAGCAAACTGAATCTGCAGAAAAAATCATTTCTACACAATCATTCAACAGAGTGGACAGATCAGCTGCAGTGCACGTGAGCATGTGCACACTGCTCAGAGCCTGAAAGTGAAAGCAGTGAAATCTCCCAGAAAATAGCCTGCAGGGTCATAAAGGGTTAAAATCTAAAATCCTTTTCCAGTGTGTTTGAACAGATGATTATTAAAAGCACTTTGTTCCCTGTCAGGATCCTTCAAGGAGGAGGGGCAATGCAGGAATCTCCCTCATGATTTGGAAAACTCTGTGTGGTTTATTTTTTCCTCTGAAATCCCCATTACACAGTGACTCATGCAGGGTGGCATCTCCTCCTCCTCCTCCTGCATGTCACTGCACTGCAGAGCCACAGCCAGAGCAACCACAGAACCCTGCTCATCTCATCATCAGCTAACTCAGTGCAGACTGACTGACTTCTAATTCAGGGTCCAGAAAGTCTCCACCTGTCGAATAGATGTGGAGCAGAGAGGAGCCTGGGACACCAGGAGAGCAGGACAGTCAGCTGAATCTGAAACATGACAGAAACCGGAGCAGCTCTGATGCAGTTACCTGCAGGTTCTGGGCTCCGTGTCAGCTGCACTTCCTTCTCTCTGCAGCTAATAAAAATGTCAGGATGCTTGTACACACTGTGACCTTCAACACCATTAGCCCTCACCAGCCATCACTTCCCTGTTTAACACACACACACACACACACACACACACACACACACACACACACACACACACACACACACACACACACACACACACACACACACACACACACACA
>JAVQJX010180712.1:0-10004 GCA_036025115.1 Ambassis agassizii
CTGTCTGTCTGTCTGTCTGTCTGTCTGTCTGTCTGTCTGTCTGTCTGTCTGTCTGTCTGTCTGTCTGTCTGTCTGTCTGTCTGTCTGTCTGTCTGTCTGTCTATCTATCTATCTATCTATCTATCTATCTACAGTATAAATACATGTCTGCCTGTGAGTTTAATTTGTTTGTTCTTTCCCTCTGCTTTTCATTCGGTCAAACACGCTGACTCTGAGCCCTCACTGGTCTTTTTTTTCAGTTAATTCATATTTTTGCAAAAATTTCCTGAAGAAATCTCCAAGCTTCAGTGTGTTTTGGAATCTTACCAAAATGCTCACTGCAGTCTCAGTGTTTGCAGCTATATTGTTGTGTATTTGTATGCATATGCGCACATCTGCTGAGTTCATCTCTCGGTAAATTGAGTAGCTGAGGCCTCGCTCAGGTGTGATAATTTTACTTGTTTCAGATGAAACAGCAGCTTGAATTGAAGCAGAACACGAACAACAGCAAATATAAACAGTGAGATTTCTTCTTCTCTGCCTGCAGGGCCAGGGTTTTTACACAGCACCCATACGCGTGAGTGTAGTAGAAGAGAGCTGTGATAGTATAGATGTGTGATGTACTGCAGTGTGTATAGTAAAGACGCATGTAGTCACTGCAGTGCACCGAAGCTGTCAGTTCAGCACTCGGTCGATGCTGTCTTTGGCTTGAACCTGGTGTGTTTGAAAGCAGCAAAGATACTCACATGACACATTATAAAAATGACATTTTTACGGATTATTTGGTGACCAATGGGGGAAAGAATCTGCAGCCAGTCTCCTGAAGGGGAGGGGCAGCGGGAAGCTCATGTGACCCAGATTCAGGAAGTAACTTGTTTCTGAGCCCTTTGTTATATCACTAATGATATATACCTTAATGCCTTCAGTTATCATAAACTGAGACAGAAACCCATGCTAGGTTTTACACGTTTATTTCTGCTGTAAATTTGCAAAGAGAGTGAGCTCTTTTGGTACTGGTGTCTCTGGTACTGGTGGCCATTTGGAGGAACTTCAGTTTTCTGAAATTTTGTTATTGCTTTTGCTTTTTTGTGTATCTGAAGCCTGATGTGTTGCAATCTTCTGTGCTACTTAAGTCATTGGGCTGACTCAATCCCACACAAACTGGATTATTCCGCTGTTGAAAATAGTCCCACCGGGAAATGAGCTTTCGTTTGACATTAAAAGTTCAATTTGAAATTGCACAGCAATTTGTGTTTTAAAAAAAATACCTTCGGCCAGTGTGTGAAAATTCATCACTTCTTTGTCTTCTTCCCCAGGGGGATTTCGTTTTTTCTCCCTGTCTCTCTGGCAATCAAATAGGAATCAATAATTAGCAAACAGCTGTGAGCCAGTTTAACAGCATTTAATTGGTGCAAACAAGGAAGTATTAGCTCGTATTAGCCATGCTGTGAGGAGGACACTGTGTGCAGTGATTGATAGGTGCTGTTGATGCTGGTTGCCTCGGCAGCAGAAAGCCCCCGAGGCATTAAAGTGAGCTTCCCCTCCGCAGCACACTGACCTCTGCCTGTCTGTCCACTAATATCTGATCAGGTTATAATAGTCTGACTCATAAATATAGCCATTTATTCACATAAAAAGACATTTAATGGTGTGATTCCTCCTGTTTTTCATTATGATTAATGACATCTTGCATTTCAGTTGAGTTCTGTTCTGTTCTTATATGCATGATGTGTATTTTTTGATATCACGATAGTTAGCATTAGCAGCTCTCTTTGTAAGAGCGTGATCATCTTACAAAAACAGACACATTGTTGAATACTCTCTTACTGAAAGGTTTTCATGGAGTAAATGTTGATCTCATATCTGATGATTGAGCTCCATCTTGATCTTTTGGACAAGGTTGTAGTCTAAGGGGACAATTAAGGTGAATGAGGCAGCTGTTTGGTGATGGCAATGATTACCAGCTGGTGGAAGAGCCCCTGTAACAGTGAGGACTCAGAAAAACAGTGCATTGCCTTGAAGCAGACCTCAATTTGTTTCCACTGTTTGGATTGTTCTTTGGTTTCTTGTTAGAAATGGTGGATCCATGGTTACACACTGCAGCACAAACTTCTCAGGAGCTGCCTCAAAATGGCTGATTATATCTTGACATGTTGGAATTAGTTGTGGATAACTACATGCTCATCCATGTGGTGATGATGACTAGCCTCCCGGGAAGAAGGGTCATCCTCTAGGTCCTCTGTGTCATGTTTGAATTCAGCTGTCTTCATTATGCTGTAAGAATCAATAAAGGAGTACCCTACACAATGCTGGTTTGCATGTTTAGGTTGACATTATGACTTATATCCGTCATCCCTTCATACTTTGCTGTGTTTGCACAGGTTGAAACGTGTGATTTGTGTTTGCAGTTGTGAACTGACGAGCAGTTTCTTTCCTCAAATGATGTTTTGGAAACTTGCTGTGATCAGCACTTCACTTGTCATCCATCGCAGTCGTCTGTGACACCATTCTTACAAAATCAGAAACTACAACTTTAACCCAGAGATGGAAAAAATTGAAAATGTAATGCAATGATTTTTTGTGTTGAAAGCGCACAAGACCTTGACGTGTAGCCGAATGAGATGAAAACAAGGAAATGTTGCAAACATTATCATATGACCTTGAAACCATCTGTACACACAAGAAAAAAACATTCATTATTCTTGTTTGTCATCATTATTCATCACATTGTTTTTTTTATGTTTTATTTATGTTTTCATCCTTTAAATTACAGTTCTACACAGATATTAAAAGACTGGGAGAGACAGAAGAGGTTGAGTGACGGGACACAAAACGGTCTCAGACCGGATAAATTTGAAAAACAACAACAAAAAAACAAAACAATTTATTTTATGATTGAATGAGTAAAATCAGCCTGCGTAGCCGTCACTGTCTCTCTCACTCTCTATCTATTTCTATCTGTTTGCAGGGGACATCACTCAGAAGGGTTATGAGAAGAAGAGGTCCAAACTGATCAGGGCATATGTTCCACATGCTGGAGGTAATTTAGCAACCTCTGACCCCCCCCCCCCCCTCTTTCCACTCACCCCCGACTCAGGGAAAATACTCCCACAGCACTACTACTCAAGTATTGATTGGGTGTCATGACAAATACAGTCGCGATGGTACTGTACTCCACTCCATCGGTTCAGTCTTCAGCCGCCGCCGCCATTAGTGAATGTAGGTTAGGACTCCCTAGAGCTCAGCTTGGGCCTGCTCCTCTGTATCTGAATCTGAATGTGCTGCAGTTACTCGCTGCCTTCACACACATGCGCACACACACACACATCCATCACACAAGCTGGTTTTTACTGAGGGATGTTCTGTGACAGAGCAGATAAAATGACCACGTTTTTCTGATTTGATTTATTTTTGTTCAACTATTTTGTTCAACTATATTTTGTTTTACAAAATCAGAAAAATCTTATTTTTCTGCTGAATCAAATCATCTTCATGTTTGTTTTGTTTTCTTTTTTTTTGCAATGTATCTATCTATTGCTTTTGTCAAACATGTACGTGCATATGTGTACGTGTGTGGCTTTATATATATGTGTGCATCTGTCCGCCTGCTTGTCTGCTTTCCTCTTTAGGTATGGAAGGCCCCATGTCTCACCGGGCCCCGCTCGGGCCGCCATCTGCAGCTCGTTTCCACCGGCGGAGAACCTCCGGCACAAGAGATGAACGCTACCGATCAGGTGCAAACACCAGCACACCAAATTAAAAAAAACTGACAAAACACACCAAATTAAAAAAAACTGACAAAACAACATCTGATGCGTCGCTTCATGCGTTGGGCTCCTGTGCCTGTGCACACAAACACAAAGTCAGTGTTCAGTGAATAAGACAAAAAACTGAAACTTTCCTTTCTCACTCGCAGACGTCCACACTGAGGCTGTGCAGGCCGTGTTGGCCCGACACGTAGAGAGGAAGATGGCCGTGCCGATGCCCTCCAAAAGACGATCTCTGGTGGTCCAGACCTCCATGGATGCATACACGCCTCCAGGTGACGACACATATACTAAATAAATAACGTGCAGACATCTTTTGTTCATCTCTGTTGGGTAGCCTAAAAATTTGACCCTGGAGAGGCCACCCAGTGCCCAGACAGTATTATGTTGTAATGCTCTGCTTTCTCAGATGTTTTTTTTTTTTGCTTTTTACAGAAACAGTCTCATTTCCCTGAAAAACTGCAAATACGCACATTTTCTGTGGCGAGCAAACCCACTAACATATTTACAGAGACAACAGACCGCAGACAGCTCTAACGTCACAGTCAGCTGCTGTTAGAGTCGGAAAAATGCTCATTATTAGCTGTTGGTCTGTGACCAAAGGACTGTGGCTGGAAGGGGAATGTGGGGCTGACCTTTACCTCAAATATTAGCTTGTTAGATTGAACATAATCAGAGTTGATGGAATCATTTTGTTGTTGATTGAATTTTAATGAAGGAAATGTAATAACTTTGTTCACCTGTAATTTGCTTTTTAACCTTTTGGGGGAAATTCTAAAACACATCTGACGTCTTCCCTTCTCAAGTTCATGTTACTTCTGACAACACACATTTTTCACATGATATTTTAATTTAAAAGGGATATAATATGTATAACCTACTTTTTCATTCTTCTTGAACCTAATTAACCCCAGTGTGCTCAGACAGCCATAAAATGCATGAAAAAACCCATCCCTTTACTTCATTTACCAAATAGAGTGCATCTGTATGTGGTTTTATAGTCTCTTGTGACATCATTACTGAAGAAGCCCCACCCTTTGCCTGTTAAAATAATTACTAGGCAGTTCCTGTGTATTTTTACGTCTTTTTTACAGTGTAATGCGACAAGTTGTACACCCACTGGTAATAATGATAGCAACCATTAATTATTCTTCTGTGCTAATGCTAACTGATGTGCTTGTGTTTATTACAAACTAACCCAATTTAAAAAACAATTATTGATTAGCCGATTAAACAGAGATAGATCCTATCTAATGTCATTATAGTGACATAGCCAAGTTGGCTACCATTTAGTGCAAAAATAGCACGCGTATAGGACATGTGAGACTTAATCATGTGATCCTCTATTTTTCATTTTATTTTATGCTAAGCCAAGCTAATTAGCTACAGACTCAATTGACCTCTGAATAGTTTCTTTAATGAATATTGTTCTTTGAATGTTGTGTTTTGACTGTTTTGTGTTGTGCGACTGTTTTCGTTCAACAAATAATGGCTGCTACTGACTCTCACCAGGCCTGTCCCCGCTGTGCTCAGACTCCTCGTCGGGCTCAGAGGAGGAGGCGGGGCCAGGTGACGACATGTCGGGAATGGAGCACTGGATGAGTCGCCCTTCCCAGTTAGGCCCCGCCCACCTCGGCTCCACTTCTTCCTCGTCCTCGTCCACGCAAAGTGGAGGCAGCGGGAACGCCGGGCGCCTGGCCGACTCGCTGGCGCACACGCACATCTCGCACCTAGCGCACACGCACCTGGCACACACGCACTTGGGCCAGTCACACCACCAGCAGAGCCACCTGTCACAATCGCACCACGGTGAGTGACCCAGGTGTTCAAGCAGGATACCATACTGGTTATTGATGAATCCACTGATTAAGTGATGGATATATTCTACTTATTTTTACTGGTAACTTATACTTGGTTTTGTTCTTGTGCCTCCAGGTATTGGCCACTTGTCTCTGAAAAGGAAGGGTGCTCTGAGTGTGGCAGAGAATGGAGGATCTCTGCGGCGATCCTGTGAGTTTGGATCTGACATGCTGTGGCCGCCGCCGTTGGAGTCAGACGGTAAGTGTTGCCCACCCTTTAACATAACCAGGAAAAAGATCTTATAAGCATGATTAAGCTGATTTTAGAAATATCAGTATTATCACTCACAGCAAGTCCTTACACCTGCTGACAGTCAATGACAATCAATGTCATCATATGCTGTGTTAATGTATTCTAAATATATTCTCTCTTGTTCCATTTGGCCCTAGTTTTGGTGAGCATTTCGGGTGCTACCCAGTCTACTTGCTCTTTTTGGTTGTTGTGGCAGCTCTAGTCCAATCTGGTGGTAAATATCAATCATATTTGAGATCAGGGAGGCCAGAGTGAGCTCAAAATTGAGCATAAAATTCTCTAGTGTGTTGCCAGGCATAGTAATTTTAGTGTGTTTTAGTTCTGACAAATGAGTTTATTGATACCTCAAACATGGAAAAAAAAGCTTTATTTGTCCCTGTCTGAGCTGAATCATCAATTGCACAGATTTCTGCCAGACATCAGTGATGGCCATGGATGTGACCCAAATTAACTCAATGACCATCAGAACGTGTTTAATTGAGCATGGACGCTATGAAACACGGCTCTTGACAAACAGAGCAGTGATAAAGGTGAGCACTGAGTCACCGCTGTCTGTCCTCCTCTCTCAGAGAACCACTCGGCCCCGCCGGATGTGACGGGTTACTCTTCAGATTCGTCCCACTCCCACACGGAGCGTCACCACATGTCCAACATGGGCACGATTGCCAGGAACACACAGAAGTACGGCAACGCAGAGCGCATGGAGACAGGCGACGGTAAGAGTCATCGCCTCGGCTGTCACACCTTCCGAATGCCCCCTCTGAATAAAGACTCTGGTAAAAATAGCAGCTCTTTAATCAGGAAGTGGGCTCAAATTGGACCACTGCCTTAGAGAACTGGCCGATTACAACGTTTCTGTTGTCTGTTTTTTGCCTTTTATTTTTCTGAGCAGAGCTGACAGAGCACCTTTGTTCTTTTTTTCAGCTGATCAACACAAACAACACAGACTTGTTTCAGTAATCCCAAACATTGTTCTCTTGTCTTGGTGTGACCAACCTCTTGATGAGATCAAGCCTAATAGATATAAAGATAATCTTAATCAGCACTGTCCGGTCACCTCTCTCTCTGTCTCTGGATTTTCTTGCAGGTGTTCCAGTCAGCAGCCGTGTGTCGGCTAAGATCCAGCAGCTCGTGAACACGCTGAAGCAGCCCCGCAGACCTCCACTGCGAGAGTTCTTTGTGGACGACTTTGACGAGCTTCTAGAGGGTTAGACGGCGTCTTTCTGTCTTTTAAATGAATGAATAAGCTGATAAAGGCAGCGTGTGTTGCGTTGAGAGCAACTATTTGTCCAAAACAAACCATTGTCAAGAGGTGTTAATCAGAGCTGAAGAGTTCAAATGCTCAGTAATAAGTAAAATTTTGCATAATATTGCATTAGCTCTCTTAAATTAAAAGAAAAACACCCTGAAACCAATGCTAACATGCACTTTTGCATCCAGAACCTAAGGTCATATTAAAATGATATATTAATGTGGTTTTTGAAGAGCAGTTTTTAAGCTGTGGTTGATGTCATCATGGTGGGGATTAACTCCCAGGTAATCCCAAAATGGAAAATGTGGGACACATGAGCGGCGCACAGCATGTCATCTGAGACCTGTGTTTTTGTACCTGGGACACCTTTTAGTCCTCAAGTGTCCACTCAAAGAACTGCAGCTTATGATGTGAAAATAGCTATGTGATCCACATAAAAAGCTGCACAAGCCATCTGTGAAAGGCCACTCAAAGGATTTTAAAGTTTTGGTTGATAATAGCAGTTTTCTTTTACATACTGATGGTGCATTGCAGGGATTGCCCAAGGACACATCATCGTGTAGGGAAGCCAGAGGTTGAACCACCAACCTTACAGTTATGGGACATCTTGCTTTACCAGCTATTGTGTCAAAGCTGAATCCAAAAAGAGCACATGGAATATAAAGTTCATATAGAGCCAAGTTTAAAAGAATGTTGAAGTTAAAATAGTTGGAATCTCAAGCCCAGAGATATTTGTGAATCATTACGTATGAGTGCTGTTAGCTCAGCTTCTGCCATCTGTCTCTGTTTTTCTTTGTCTGCCTTTGTCTCTTCAGCTGTCTCTGTTTTAAGAGATTGTGTGTCCACTTTTGTGTCATATTATGGGTGTGTTTTAAATACATGTGGGGTGGTCACAGTTGTAGCTCAGCATTATAGCCTCCTGTTCATTCTGTATCTAAGTTTTTATGACAGTGGTTTAAGGATGAATCCATCCAAATCCCTCCCAGTCAGCCTACTGCTGTCTAAACTAAATATTAAATAGAATCAGCAGTCCACTCACACACTCCCCGCAGTATGTCTGCGCTAATAACAGGTAGAGCTAATTAATCATTTAAGTCTGATTACAGCTTCCTCGCAGCCGCCTCACTTTGTCTCAGCAACTTTCCTCTCTACAGCAAACAAACTGAGCTTAATGAGCTGTACACTGATGATGTCATCATCTGTCTCTCCACCTCCAGTCCAGCAACCGGACCCCAACCAGCCTAGACCGGAGGGGGCAGAGATGATGCCGGTGAGGGGAGAAGCGCTGGGAGTGGTCACCAACTGGCCTCCTTCCCTGGAGGCTGCACTGCAACGCTGGGGAACCATCTCCCCCAAAGCCCCCTGCCTCACCAGCCTGGACACGGCGGGGAAACCCCTCTATGTGCTCACATATGGTAAGACAGCTCCATCTTTTACAGCAGTGAACACATGCAGGTTTGTGCAGGGAGACTTCTGATATTCTGTAGGAGTAATCAGAGTAATTTATTTTATTTATTACATTTGATTACTTTTCTAGTATAAGTCCTGTATCTCTATGGGAACACCACAATTATGGCTAGATAGAAATATATATGTATGAGAACAGGATGAATGTGACAGCAGGTCACAAGCAAATGAGTCATCTGAGTCATCAGCTTCCTACATAAGTTGAGACTTTTTTTCTTTATAAGATTTTTTCTTTATCTTTATTTTAGAGGCATTTTTTTTCAATGAAAATAATACTGATATTATTATTGATGGCAACAGAAATGTCTTTTTGTTGAACTAAATAATCCAGATCCTTTGCATGATACCTTGTTTCTATAAAAGAATCTTAGCTCATATATTCAGTGCATACCATAAGGTTTAGCATCAGTAAACATGTGACTGTATTTTGTGAGAATAATCCATCATGAGATGATGGAACACAGGTGCACAGGAAAACAAAAAGTTCCAGCACACTGTCAGCAGTTTAGTGGAGACACAAGGTTTTCATCAGGCAGTTTTAACCAATGGAACCGTGGATGTTATGTTTTCAACAACAGTATGCAGGAATGTGCCTCCTTATTTCCTTCTTCTGGTGTACCGGTCTACAAACTGTGCATAAGATTCTCCATACATCTACAGTGACCTCTCCTGACTGCTGAAAACTCTCCATCACTTCAGACTGTTTTTCCTTCTATCTACTCTCAAAATAGACGTTCATGAACACACACACACGCACACATACACATCCTGCTGTCTCTGTCTGTCCTGCTCGCTCTCTCACACTCTCTTTTTCTTTGTCCCACTCCCTGCAGGGAAGCTGTGGTCTCGCAGCATCAAGCTTGCCTACAACATCCTCCACAAACTGGGAAGCAAGCAGGAGCCCATGGTGCGACCAGGCGATCGAGTGAGTCACTCTCTCCCACCAACACACACACACACACCGGTTTCATATCTTTGTTTTTGCTCTCCTTTCAGTGAAATAGGTTTTGTTTATCCCGGTGGTCTGTGAGGAATCCGCAGTGCAAGACTTTCATTCATTATGCCTGCTTGTGTATTGATATTTAAGTTTAGAAAAGTCAGCAGGGTGTTCTTCCTTCTTGTCACATATTACGTCATCAAGGACTCATCTTTCACTGCAGTATGAAAAATCTGCCCTTCTGTGCAAACTGCACAATCATGGCTACAAGCAGAGTTCAAATATGGCATTTGTTCAGTATAATACATTTATAAAGGCATCATTAAATGGTTGTTTTTGCAAAAACAGCTGAAATAAAGTCGACTTAGTAGGTACCATATTTTACACACAAGTGTTGCCAATTTCTTCTCTCTTCTCTCTCTGCTGGTCTTGTTGATATATTATGACTTTAATCAGAGGAATGCCAAATGTTTTGTTTGTGGCATGATGA
>JAVQJX010180772.1:0-14053 GCA_036025115.1 Ambassis agassizii
ATTCACTAAAGAAAAGTTGACAGCTGTGTTTTTGGCACGCAGGCTGGAATATGATAAAGTACTTGTCCTGATGATCAAATGAGCCTTCATTGAAGTAAATATGCATGGACAGCCACACCGCGTATAGGTCTCTCAGTGTAAATTTGATTGTTTGACATGTATTCACCCATCAACGTGTGTATCAGTGATTAATAACTACCCCCCCTGCACGTTCAGCGGTGACATGGCCTCTATTTGAGAGAAAAATGGCACAGGTCGGTATTCACTGGTGAATAGCTGTATACCATTTAGAGAATGATATGCCATGATGGGATGTCTTCTCATAAATAATAGTGATGGCACCTCGGCATCCTGTGAATGACATGTGCCATAAATACTTAGCCAGGCCAGAGACAATGCTTCATATAAATCCTTATGCAACCTTTTTTTTCTCAGTGCAAAAAAAAAAAGATATATATTATTTAAATGGACAATAAAAACAAATGTTTTTCCGTCCCAAGTTGGTGACAGAGAGACCTCCAGGACAATGTGTGCCGCTCCCTCGCTGTGGTCTCTGATATGCTGTTGTTATTTGCTTGTTTACAATCTTTGACATGATGTAATGGGATGGCTGTGAAAGTACTAGCCAGTAAATGGCACAGAAAATAAGACAGTCCTTTATGTCTTCCCCATCCGCTCCCCTCCCCTCTTTTTCTTGTTTTTTTCCCTGCAAACTGGGAATATGTTCTGCATTTGACTGAAGGAACATGAGCCTTGAATATAAGTAACTGTTTTTTTGCATTAGGTACTCCCTGGAGGTAGGAGGGGAAAATATCATGTCCCTGCGTGAAATGTGAATGTGAAATCTAGCAGAAAGAAATATTTATGACCATTTTCTGCTTGATTAGAGCTGGATGACATGCCTTAGGAGACAGTGAGTGGACAAAAGGCAGCAGTGCTGCTTCTGGGCACATGTTAAAGAAAGAGTTGTTTAAGGAGGAGGGCATTCTGTCTGTGGACAGACTGCATGCAAGCCTGTGTGTCTGTGGGTGGGGTGCAGGGTCACTCCAGCGTTGTTGGAGAGTCCCATACTGACTAGAAGGCACAGGATCAGTCACCAGTCTTGTTCTCACTGACATAAAAAACTGTAATACCTATAACAATTGTGTAGGTGTGCTTCATTGAGAAATAAAACTAAACATGAGAATGAATTGGACAGCACAGCTCCCACGCATGCTTTGATGCGTCAGTTACATTTCATTCCTGGCAGTAATTTATCAATCAGTTTTGTTAAACTGGGATTTAATCCAAGACATGATGTAACCGCAGCTGGATTTTACTGTGACTGTCTACTTCAGTCTGTCTTGTTGGTTCTAGACTATCCTGCAGTACTCAGTAATGTGGGCCCTGATATACTCAGGATTATGGCACTGATAATAACTGATAGTTTGAATGAACTGATAGCAGCATAGGTAGATAGGTGTGTGGAGTCTCTAGAGGAAAAAATTAGAAAGGGTCCTAAAACAGTTTACAGTTTACGAAACTAAAAAAAAAAAAGACACTTAATATTCAGAGGAAGCTTAAAGCCAAAAGGGGGAGACAAAATGTCTGCACTACATATTTAACCGGGTGCATTGACTCTACTTTTTTCTATAGCAAGTATATCATTTTGACATAATTTACAATACTAATCGAACAGAATTAGTCTTGATTTGTTAAACTTGAAGTAGAAAAGTTACTTTACCTTGGGTAAAGTTATTTTACCCTTTTTTGCAATGATTTATGTATTCAGATCTTATGTAATGATTGTTAAATAAAAACAAGCAATAGCTAGATGGACAGAGGTATTATTTTAGACCCATACTAAAAACTAAAATTGCCACTTAGAAGCTTGATTTAATGCAATAATATTTATAACAGAATCACTTAAACTCAATGATTTGTTTGGAGACTGACCATATTTACATTATATTCCATTCGCATAACAGAAATATATCAGGGGGAAAATAGGAATGAATGGAAAACCACATTACAGGCTGTGCTTTGATAACTGCTGTTTGTTTAGATAAATAACAAGAACATCTGGCAAGTCTGTATTAGGAAATAAAGAGAAAGATTGAGTAGTGTGTCACCAAACATTGTGTGCTCATGGCCCGTAAGCATATTTAATACAATGTACTATTGAACACAGACAATTCAAGGTTGTGTAATGTGTTTGGTAATTAACTGCACACTCAGTATTCCAGAGCAGGAAGAGACATTTCTGTAATCATCACCTCTTGCAACATGATTATCAGCGTTGTGTTGTATCAGGACAAGTGCCAACATATAAATAATCAGTTAATTACTGTATTGATGCAATTGTGTTGGTTGCACAAGCAAGCCATCTCTTGGCAGCGGATTGATTGTGTTTAGATGGAGGCTGTGACAGGAGAAGCCTCAGCTCTTAGAGCCATTTCCAATGGATCAGAGAAGTACAAAATTGAGAGTATGATTAATTTTTCAATTTCTCTCTGCGGATATCTAATAATTGTGCCCATAGATAGCCAAGGGCTCTTATTAAACATTAACATGCAAAAGAAAAGTTTGAATCAGAAAGATGGTATTTTGGATTGAATAATGTAAAATATCTGTAGGGCAACAGAGAAAGAAGCAAACTATTCCAGGTTTATTCTTCAAATGTTTTCCACCACTGCAATGCCTACTCCTAATTACTGAGCTCTTATCTGCACACTCAACACTATATTTATTTTTCCTCATTGCTAAATGCAAATTTCTCTAACCTTTTAATAACATGTACATGTCAGTAATTTTTTTTTTTTTTTTTTTTAAAAGCTATCATTATAAATGTCATCTGGACTCTGCCAGAATTGTGTTTTTAATTGGTATGTAACCCAAGTGGACAGACATGTTTTTTATTTTTTAATTCAAGTTTTTGATAATTAATGTAAGTCTTATCTCCAACATATAAATGCTTGGTTCTTTGATCTGGTAAAGGGAGTGATCTCCTTGCTTTCCAATAGTGGGACACTTTGCCTTTAAGAAGTGGCGCCTCAGAAGAGGTTGCACCACCTTCAGGTCTCATTCTGTCTCTCCTTCTGTCTTTTCCTCCTGCGCTGTCTCCATCACTTTGTTCACTTCCACATAATATCATCATCATCTCAGATAGCTGTGGCACTGGAGAACTGCATTTGTTGATCAGATTTGGCTTGCCTGACGCCTCCTCCCCAGAAGTATGGGGATGTGCGTGTAATGCTTGCATGGGCCCAGCTATCTCTGGCTGATTGAGTGATCCTGCCTGTCACAGAACAAGATAACCGCATCAGTAAATACTCTCCACTCTTCGGCCCCCTCACCAACATCCCACCTCTACAAGAAGAACTGTTCTCCATGCACACACTCTGACACATTTATTTCATGCCAACATGTAGGTCCAAGCTGTAACACATGTTTGCTGTCCATGTTTTCCTCCATCCATTCTCTATCATAAGAATAAAAGATGAAGATTTAAAAACATTTCATATTAAATACAAAAATATTACCAGCCCTCGCTTTCTGTGCTTTCTCAAGTTACATTTTCCTCTCAATTTGATGAGGTCCCTGGCTGGTATCACACCACCAGATTCCGGTTTCACAGCGCAATCTTTTGATATCCCCCTCTCTTCAAAACATCACCAGCATCGAAGATGGATTGAATTAGCGATTTGTGGTGTATTTATCTCGATCTGAGAGTAATTTGGTGCTCTCTGTCTTAGCACTCAAGCTCAATGAAAACAATAAATGGTGTCCTTATCTTCTAGAGTGAAATCAAGATAGGCACAGGAGGCTGTGAGTTATTTGTGGTTGATTTGGAAGGAAAGGAGGGACAGGAAATAGACACCCCTCTCGCATTACCTTTCGCAGTACAGCGCGAGAAGGAGAGAGGCAGAGGGACGTTTTTAATCAGCAGAAAGCTGTGCTTCTAATGTAAAAGTGTCAAAGATGTGCCTTAGCTCTACAATGAGTGAAATCTGGTCAAGTCCTGTGTTAAATTGAAAACGGGGCCTCTGGGATTTGGAGGTGAAGGGACAGGGGACTCTGCAGTAGCAGCATCTTGGTCAATTATCACAATCTCCTGTGCTCTGTTCCACTCTTGAGGCCTCTTTTCATCTATGTGGCTCCAATACACAACTAAGAGCACAGACAATGCAACGAAAACAAGACTAGTGAAATTAAAAATAATAGTTTTGATCCTGGTGGTGATTTTTCTTCCTAGAATATTGCCCAGGGGCACATATTCTTACAGGGCATTCCTTCCAGTCTTTGCTGGCTCATGATGGATGAAAAACTGCCGCGTGTGCCTCTGTACCTCCCCATGCCCTGCCTGTAGGAGCATCAAGCTTAATGCGCACGCTACGGCGGCATGTCCCAACATATCCCAGCAGCCTCCCTCTGGCGAGAGAGAAAAAGATCACTTCCTGGCAGGTGCAATGTGGGGAGCCACAGCTTCTGCCTTTTCGCTGACTCCCCACAAGAGAAAAAGGAAGAGGGAAAAAAAAATCATAAACTAGAAGAGGAGGAAAAAATGAAAGTTACCCACTACTCTATTTATATGTGTACGTGTGCCGTCTATTTTAACCACCTGAGCGAGAGCCAGAAAACCAGCACTTGCCCCATATTTTAACCAGATGTTGAGGAGGGAAAGAAAAGCCTCACAAGAGTCGTGCAATCAAAATAATTATCTTTATGGGTGGATGTTTACAAAGTGTTAATGTGATATTCTGCAGGCAGACCAACTGACTCGGCTTTTATGTGTTAAACATGAGAAATGCTTCTGTCTATTAAAAGACCAACAGCTTTATATAGAAAGAGAGTAGTTTATAAATGTCTTTACGGCTTCTTTTCTTTTCCTCAAAAGAAGGAAAGAACATCTATAGTGAGCTCCTCCTCCTCCTTCCACCCTCTGTGAATCATGGCAGACAGGACAGACAGGAGTGGATGCGGCCTCCTTGATAGACAGTTAAAGAAGCACCAGCAGTGATTTGTAGCCACAGGGCAACAGTACTGCTGTAACCTGTCCTCATGCCAAGCACATATCAGATGGAGGCTTAGGCGCAGCATATTTTCCTTCATAATTCATATGGCACAAAGATCAAATTGTGATTTCTAATTTGATTCTGTCTTTTATTTATTTATTACCTGATTGGGCAAGTCAGATTGAAATTTACAGTATGTAGGCTGACATCTAATAGAATTTCCACATTTTGCTTCAGGGGAGTTTGTTTTTAGAGCATATTAGCTTTGCCGCATTGTAGCCTGACAGACGTTCTCTCTCAGGAGTCGGTGTTTAATTTGAATAATCACAAAAAAAGTGTGTTCTTTTGGTTTGCAGGGACATCAGTGTCCCTGATGAATAAAGAAGTAAATGAGGAGAAGAAAACAGGTAATTATGCTGAACCAGTGAATGAATGACCCACTGACCTTTCATCCTAATTGATTTTATCTAGACAAATCTTTTTTACCCATTTTGATGTATTTTTTTTTGTTACTGTTTTTTTTTATGTAATTAATTGGTTATGTAAATATAGAATCCAAAACTAGAAACAGGGAGGGAGGAAAGCTGTGTGTCTTTCATTTACCAGCAGGGCAATTATACTTGGCAGCTCGTGAAATGATGTCACATCCTGGAAGACGAGCAAAGACTTCACTTCCCACCAGACTCATAATGTTATTTTGCTTTGTTTACTGTTTAAAATCATACATGCATAACATCAACATACAGTTGGCTGTTTGGCAGAATTGTTACACAAATTATGCAAATATCAAATTTGGGGGGGGGGGGGGGTTGTCTCTGCAGCAGCTGTGTGTAGTTCTGAAATAGCTTTGTTCTGAGCGCGGCTGCCTGGGGTCAGGCCATCAACCTCACAAACCGTCGCAAATATGTGGTGGTCAGCGGGCGTATGCCAAGTTACAGTGCAACGCTACATGTGCGAGCACACTGTCTGGGTGATGACATGTGCTACTTTGCATGTAAATTCTTTAGCGATTCACCTCCAAGTGAACCCACTGAGAGCGATTCTGGTGCTGGCTTAAAGACAGAGGTGTGTTTTTATGACTAGGTGAGGCATGTCCTCTCCAAGGCCCTCAAGCACTGTATCCCTCTACCCTCCCCTTTAATCACTGTATCAACCGTTCTCATAAACTCCATGAGCTGTGTATTAGTGTGTGTTTGCGAATGCTATGTGTACGTGTCTGGGAGAATGTGCCCTTCCTTGTTTCTCCATTTTTAAACTTAATCAGCAAAAATAAAGCCATTGTACGCTCGCTCATATTAAAGTGGTGATTATTGGTAATAAATACTTTTTATACATACTTATTACAGAGGCAGTTTTCTTCTTGCGCTTAATGAGAGTAATTTGATTTGCTTGAGAGATTACAGTTTCCTAGAATTAATGCGGCAGTCCCCATTCCAAGATAGAGTGAGATCTAAGATTCTTCACAGGTCGTGTGCTGCTAGATGCACCCCTCTCACATAGCAGCTAATGGAGGAGAACAGCAGTCTGTCATCCCCCCGCCCACCGCCCCAACAGCTCTATAGCCCACATGCCCTTGGTTCCTGCAGTGCTTGTTGTTTGGGCTACTTCTGCCTCGTGTATTTTACTTCTGCCTGTTAATTCACACCAGCCACTGCTAAGTATCTCTCTCTGAAAAAAAATAATAACTTTGACTCTGATTTATTGTAAATACGTAATGTTCACTCATCAATGAAAATTCAACATCTGGCAAAATTATTCACACAATTGCACTAATTCAAATGATGTTCCAGTTGCGCAGAGATACGTTTTTAACTATAGCTTCTCTTCCCAGTTTGTCGTCGTTTAATATTTCCATCACATGTTTATGTAAGCCCTTCAAGCTTAGTGCATAACTTAATTTGAGTTGTGATCATCTTCTCCTGCGATATTTATTGAAGCCTGCAGCCTGCAGGTCTCAGCGCCTAAAGCTGAAGGTGGCTCAGGCAGATTGAGGGCGACCAATTCTGTCACCACACTGCACTCTGCATGTTAATTAAGCTGGAGGTGGTTTAGAAAAGTGCTTACACTGAAAGCAACGAAATGACTTGTTAGTCCATAAACACTCCTGAAAAAAGGCTCAAATGGAATAGGATTTGTAAATCAGAACCATGACCTATCATCTTTACAGGTCCTGCGCTGCTGCATCCACCAGTATGGTTGGTCAATCCTGTTCAAACAAGCACCACTGTCATGAGATTCAGACTTTAATGATATATTTGAGGGGTCAGTTGTTGCCTTTGAGTTATTAGAAACCATAAATTTGTCAATAACTGGGTTTTTAGCTGTGTTGGCAGCATTGCCAACGGTTACTTAAAATGACACTAAATGTTCTACAATTCCCTGCTCTTCCTTTAACTTTATTACATTCATTTGCTGGTTCAACATGCTCCGTTCTAAACAGTTGTCAATTATTTTGTCACAGATGGGGATGGAATAGTGTTCTCCTCTGGGCTCCATCATTGATGCCTGACTGTCAGGTTCATTAATCAGCTGGTTTACTTTAGAGAAAAATGACTTACATTCAAAGATTTAGTGCAGATCAGTACATTGTTGGCATTTTCAGCTGCCCATGACATTAACCGTTAATTGACTGTAGCTTTAGGTTGGCTAAAATCCCCTAAACATTGGCATTTTCAACACAAATGCTGTGCCTCTAGTTTGAGGTTAGCATACTGTACCTACTGGTTACAGCACAGTGGTTGACTTGTCAACAAAGGACAGGTGGTTTGGTTGTGTGATGTTAGCCCTTCTTGATTGCATTTGCATGTGCTATAAATCACACTGTTGACAGACAAGCCGTTTGTAACAAGTAGACAGTGTGTTTTGTAACTTCCCATTCATAGTAGTTACATCAGAAAGCTGCCATGGTTCTACACTTGAGTCATATTTTTAGGTATAAAAACATTATGCATTTAAAGAAGTTTTTTTGCCTGCCACTGAAACTGACTTTTCACCTTCCACATCTTCCTACCAAGTCAATAAAGATTAATAATTCCTGGAATAAGAGAAGACCACCAAAAAAGCCAGGCTCACCATGTGTCACATCATCTGCCTGTGAGACTGTGATACATTACAGTCCAGTGTGACGGGTGATGTGTCTGGACACTGCTGGAGATTACTCCTCTTTATGGCCGGGGCAATCAGATTTTTTTTTTTCTGCTTTTCTCTTCGCTTCCTTTATTCCTGGCGGCATAGGATCATATTACCCATCTTGGAATGACTTCAACAGAGACACTGCTATTCCCAGGGAGCCGTCTCTCCCCGCTGCAACTCAATCCATAGCCAATTGGACTGGCCTTTGATTTATAGAAAATCTTCTCCTTCAGAGGAACTCTCGTTCAACACACATACACACACTGGGAATTCTCCCTGAGCAGCTCATGATGTGTTTGGTCTCAGGTCAGGACAGTTCAAGGCAGTGAGCATCAGCAGGAAAAGATATACAGTCAAAAAGCGCTAGAAACTACCGAAAAGGCTATGGTATGGTTGTTAAAGAAACGCAGAATCTTGTTTACCCCAAGAAGATGGATTTTAGATAATCAAATCAACAAGATGCTCATATGCTCTTTGGGCAGATGTCATTTCTAATCAGCGTTCAAGGGAACAGTCAAAATTTGCTGAGGGCAGTGTCATGTTTATCGTCTGTTTTTACTGATTAGTGGGATTATTCATCTAGATGAGTTGCTTCTATGCTGCATCTACGCTGAGTTAATCAACATGCCCTGTGGTATAGAGTCCAAGGAATGTTCTGGTCAGCTGACAACGCAGAGCATCAGTTCAAACCCCAAGCACTGTGACCCTCCATGGCTGTGGCAACTCTTCCCTTCCTCATGCACCACCCTATAGTTGTTACGCAGAATACAGTCATCTATATTCAACACAACTAAATTGCAAGATTTAGAGGTTTTACTGGTCGTATCCCGGAAGTCTCGGGTGTATCAATAATGTTGAGTCCTCCGTCTCTGAGACCAGGGCAGATAGATCTTCCCATTCTAAACAATATCATTCACGCATGATAAAACCTGCTCACAGTATTCTAGGTCTCACGCTGGGTTTTTGGAAGCACCCATTTTCCCAAGCACAACACTCTCTGCTACAAAAGTGATGCAACACTTCCAACAAAGATGCAATCGGTAGCAGCGTGTGTTTTCTAACAGTCCATCTAAGTACCCAGCACAGTTGGCATGCCTCTGCTCTTTTCCTCTTACTTTATCAACTTGACGGATATTAACGCTGTATTCAGTGGTGGGCATCCTGAGGCATCATATGCTCAGAACAAAAAGCTAAGGTCAGGGTGAGAGGAGCTGCTGAGATCTGCCGGCTGCATTGTTCCCAGATCATTTGTGCTTCTTTCTTTTTTTTTTCCCTCCCCCCTTTACTCTTTTTAGCTCTCACTTTATCGTCTTTTCACATCTCATCCTCTCCATCTGCCTCTAAATGACACCTAAGCATCGACTGTTCCTCCAACTGATGTGCCTGTGTGTGACCTCCGTCCTTTAGTGGAGCCATTCACAGTCAATGCTAAAGTAGAATGCTTGGCTCTTTGCGGGTAGACATAAGAGAGACAGTGACACGCGGCTATGCGCTGATAGACTTTCCACTGGAGTGGATTAAATCAGCATCAAGCTAGTGGAGCTGATTACCTCAATATGAAAATGCAGTATCTTAATGGTACATATTTTCATGAGGCAGCCCAGTTGCCTTTCATTTTGCGGCTAATATGTCTATTCTTATGAGTCATTTACTTCTTTAATTACCTTTAGCAGCAGATGCACAATGGTGTATTAATGTGAATGATTTTTACTGCCACTTCATCATACTGAGCCTGTGAAGTTGAAAGGCGTAATTGAGGTGGAAGAGCGGCTCATGAGAGAAACAATATTTAGTTGACAGTTCCTCTTGTACTCCGGGAGGGTGTTTATGAGTTTACACCGCACTAAAGCTGTAATAAACACAGTATTCGTTTAATAATGGCGGGGGACGGAAATGCTTTCGCTGAGATCTGCTCAGTTATTGAATCATCCCAGGAAGTTGTTTGGTGTAATCCGACAACACTGTGTGCGTACGTGTTCAGCACTCGCGTGTTGTTGCATATGTCTCCCAATTGTTTCTTTGCATGAGATTTTGTGGCAATGAAATAACTGTTTGCAGTAAGCGAAACCTTATTTGCTTTTCTCTCATTTGCAGCATGTACTGCTCTGACAATCCATGTAATTTGCATGTGTGTGCGTGTGGTGTGTTTTTTGTCTGCAGCTTGTGTACTTTTCTTGGTGTGATTTTCTGATCCCGACCACTCTGAATAGAGGCCTTCTTTAGCCATCTGTTGTTAAGCTGCTGGCTAAGCAAGGCTGGGGAATCCAAACAAACGCAGAGCACACAGCAAACGGAAGCTGTCAGGCCTGCATAGCTGAGCTGACCTCGCTGGGTTAGGGTGAGTGAACGGGGGGGATGACCCCTCTGTACCAGGCTCCGAGTGCCCCAACCGCCTGGTTGGGGCACTGTTTACCCTCCCCTCTGCACCTCATGCTACATCCGCCTCCTCTCCGCTACATTCTCTTCTTTCCATCTCTCCTATACCCCTCTCTTCTGTTGTTTCACACTCTCTTCCTCCATCTGTCACCCCCCACACACACACACACTCCACTCCCTCCATCATCAGTCCTGCTTCACAGCCCCCTCTCTTCTATCTTCACTCACAGTTAATAACTTTGCTTTCATCTTGTTTTTCTTAGTCATTTTTTCCCCAAAAAACATTTGTCAGTGTGTGCTGCATTACCTGTTACAGGGATGGCGAGGTGTGTGGGACCAACAAAATGGGGTTTTTATTGAAGTCACATTTTGTCTTATGTAAGTGCACACATTGCCTTATTGTTTAAACGTGGATATTTGAAATGTTTAGTGTTGTCATAAATATTAATAGATTAGTTGAAAAGTGCAGTGAAGGAAGGGGAATCTAATGGTTTGAAGTGGGTATAAAACGTTGATTTATTTATGTATTCTACATGAATTAGTTTGGAAATCTAAACACAGACCGGAGAGTGTTGTTGCGAGAGCCCTGTAATGTGCAAGGTTTGAGCATGGGGGCCTGTTTTCCATGTGGAGTGGCTTTTTGGAAATGGCATTAATTATATACTTACTGGGAAACCAGACTTTCCCTGCTTTGCATTGCAGATAAACGTCTGTATTACTGAGGGAAAGAGAAAGGGGGGGAAAATGCAATTAATATAAATAGACATGATCCTCACTGCTTATCCGCTTACAAGTTTAAAATCACCCCCTGCCATAAAATTAAAAATTATATGCATTTCAATTAAAATGACAAGTATTCCAAGAGAATTCCATTACGTATATGTTTGCATAGTCAACACACTTCTAACCCGATTGTTATCTGTTAGGCATAGTGAATACAGGATACCTCCAGCCCTCCTGAAATCATTGCCACAATAGACTTAAAATGTATGAACTGATTACTGTAGCTGTCTGTGGAAGAAGGTTACTTTAGCTCAGTTTGTTAGCAGCTTACATGGAAAAGCTGTTGAGTAGAGAACCTGGCCTCTTGGCTTGGTTACCACTCAGCAGCAGAGGGCCTTGTCTTTGAAAAGGAAACAGCCCATGTGATAAATGTCAGGTGAGTTGAGATGCGCAGTCAGTCAGAAAGTCAAGCAGATAACCTTGACATTTAGGCCGCCGGTGTTGAAGCCCCACAGAGGCTGCAGAGCGAGACCAGAGGGCCAGGTGTCTTCTGAGCTGGACTACATTAAGAGCTAACCTATTACTTGTGTTGTTTCTAGCTGTCTCAGAGCCACACTCTCCTGCCTAATAAACCCTGTCCAAATGTGGCCGTGGAGTAAACACACTGAAGCACATGCTCACACACACACACGCGCAAACAGATGCACATGTAGCTCGTTCTCCTTTTCTCTGAGTGGCCGCAGGGATCCGGTTACACCTGCTCGCACATCTTCTAGCAATTAGGAGCAATCTGCTTGAAACCATTTCACGTTCAAGGTCTTCCCCAGCCGTGGCTAGAGGAGCTCGACATATATAGAGCTACAGAGGTCCTTCTGTTGATGGGCCTGAACAAACAGCACTGGCCCTTTTCTCCTGATGGAGACACTCCCCTGAGTGTCCCACACACACCATGCCTGTTCTGTCACGTCTGACTATATGATGCTTTTCTATTCAGAACATGTGAGCTTAACAGTGTGCATAAGTTACATTTAAAGAAGTGAATGCTCTCCTTCCTCTAGCAGACTTGGGCTGTTGTTTTTGAGGTCAGTAAAGTTCCAAAAAACAAAAAAAAAAAAAAAACACTGAGAACAGAGAGACCTATCTGAAATATGTCTGGTTTTCATTGTAGTGGGAAAAAGGTGCAGCAAGGGATTCAGCAGAGAGCAGACTTGACTGTGTGGCAATGCTCTGAGCTGGGATTTGTAAGACACCCAGAGCTGGCTTTAGCAGCAGGAAACCCCAAAGCCTGTAAATAATCCACATGTGCAGACTGCACATAAAGACATCCAGTACTTAGCAGTTCCCTTATCACAGCATGATAGCCCAGGGACATAAGAGACGCTCCTGCCTCTATTCACTAATATGGTGTGAATGTAGATGCAGATAAAACGGCTGTTGTTTATTGAGGAAGTTGTGTTAACATGAGGAAGAGGATGTGAACTTTGAACACATTCAAAATGTGGAAAATAAAAGAGGATTGCAAATGACAAGGAGACAAAATTGTAACGTCTTTGTCGCTGATAAAACCGTGCCGTGTGCTGGAGGGTGTTTTCTAATCAAAAGCACCTGGAGGGTTCACTCCCTCTATGGTGTGTATTTGTGTTCCTGCACAATCACAAACAATGCATGCATGTACGGGGTATGACTGTAGGCGTCTGTGTTTGCAGCTTATTCCAGTAACAAGCTTGCCTCTTCAACAACCTGACTTTGACACTATAATAGGGCTACAGTAGTCTTGAATTGTAAGGCAGCAAATGATGTAACATACACAAATCCTGTTGTTCATCAACTTGACTAAAGAATAGTCTCCATGTAAAACAAGGTAATATACCAGAATTAAGAATAAAACTATTGAAAGCCATTGAAATATTTTTTTGTTTATTTTTTGTGTATTTAACCCCTCCTACAACACAAACTGTGTCCTTTATTTCTAATTTTTTTTCTAACTTTATGTCTGGGGCAGCTGTTACATTCAATACCTCTGACTAGAAGATCAAAAGAGGATAAATTCCAGAGGTAGAGGATGAGGACTGGAAAGCTCTGAAATAGAGGAGTTGGTGCTGTGTAAACATTGCAGTGACAGTTCACAATGGGTTATTTTAGCCCAGCATTAGGCCTCTCAAAGGCATGCCACCTCAGTGGCCTTTTTAAAATACAAACCTGACAGCAGCATTCCTAAGCGTGAGGCCGACCTCATAGCACAGGTTCTCCGTCTGCTTGCCATTTAGTCTCTTCATTATTATACCAACAACAGTGTTTACTCATCCTGTAACTTTGGCTTTCTCAAGGTGTTATTAAGCCAACATATTCAGGCTTGCACTGTCAGACAGCAGTGTGATTTCATTTAATTTGCCTATGTCAAGATGATCATTGACTATGTTTTCAAGGGCATGATCACATAATTATTGCTCTTACTTTAATTGGAAAAATAATTTGATGAAGCTGTTGACATGAAAAGTAGGAGGCTGTGTTAATAATTTTCTCATTTCATGCGATGTGGCAAAATGCTGTCATTGTTTAAATTACCATGTGACTCATTTTCTTTAAAGGACCAGTGTGTACAATTTAGGGGCAAAAAAACACGGAATAGCTTATTAATATTGTATTCTTTAATGTATAATTACCATTGACCACAGTTGTTTTCTTTTTTTTTTTATCAGCTTTGAATGAGCTATATTGGTCACAAAGACAGCCCAGAATGGACAAATAAAATACTGGCTAACCCTAACCCCAACCCTCTTACATAGAAATAAATGGAGAGATATTTGATCTGTTGCACTCTGCATCTT